>RJWH01004668.1:87031-100179 GCA_004363575.1 Solenodon paradoxus
CATCACCACCATCACCACCATCACCATCATCACCACCATCATCACCACCATCATCATCACCACCATCACCACCATCATCATCACCACCATCACCATCACCATCACCATCATCACCATCACCATCACCACCATCATCACCATCATCACTATTACCTGGCCCACCCCTGCTACCAGAACCTCCCACCTGAAGCACTGACATCCTCATGGAATGTCCTCTGCTCACCTACTTGTTCATTGACCAGGCTTCTGCAGACACCAGAGAAAGGGAGCCTGTGACTCCGTGGATCTGGCCTCCTGGGACCCTGGGTCTGGAGCACCCTGGGTATCCTGGGCCCCGGTTCCAGGCCCAAGCCCTGGGCTTCTCTTTGGGGCTCGTTGGTGCTGGGCAGCTAGTCTGTCCTCCCGTGGGCCCTTTTCCTGTGTCTGGACCCTGAGAGGTGGGAGCACAGGGAGGCTCATGAGGGTCTCTGTGTGGGGAGGCAGCTGACCCCCTGCCCAGCGGGGCTCAGGTGCCCACCGGGCCTCCATCTTCCTTCACAGCTCGGCGACATTCTGGTGCCTTCATGATGCGGCGCCTCATTAATTAGATTCTGAAAACACCCGTCGCTGCTGACAGCGCAGGATGGCTTGGGAACAAGAGGCCGGTGGGACCAGGAGCCGCGGCAGTGAAGAGACACTGTCCCTGGAGCCTTGGGGACAGGAGGACGTGTGTTGCCAGCCGCCGGCTAATTAGATTTCCTTCGGTTCCCTGTGCTCCACAGGGACCCACTGAGGCGGCATCTGCTTGAAGCAGCCTGGGCAGAGCTCGAGCCCAAGCCAGGACTGCGAGGGCCATCCCGAGACGGGCTCCGGTCGCTGCTGCCCTGACTGCCCGTCACCTGCCTGGCCCCTGCCTGGCCCCTGGCTCCCATGCCCCGAGGGCCAGAGGACCGAGCCTCAACTTTTCCGCTGTCCCGGCCAGGCCCCTCGCCTGGGTAATGTCTGCCTTGGCGCCAGTCCAGGCGGCCTGCAGGCCTCCCATGCGGAGGCCCCGCTCTCCTCTGTCACAGCGTGGCAGGTGCCCCAGGTGCCTGCCCTCTTTCCAGTGTCCCTCGGCCTTCCCGCATGCTCAGGGCACGGCCGGTCCCCCGAGTCGTGTGTGACGTGGACCTCCAGGGACAGTCAAGTTTTGGCTTCTCGGGAAGCTGCTGCTGGAGGGACGGAGAACCAGAGCCCAGCCCACCCAGGGCCAAGGAAGCCCCTCCCGGCGGCCGGGCCTCGCCGAGCACTGTCAGGGAGTTTTGTTCACGTCAGAGGCTAAAAGCTGTGTCTCGGGCTGGACTCCCCCGGAGATAAACCCAAACAAGGTGGGAGGTCGTTGGGGTGATGTGACAGTCCCTGCGAACAGGCAGCTTCCACTGACACCTTCCCTTTCCAGCTCTGCGGCCGGAAGTCAAGGTGCAGGAGCCACAGGCCAGGCCCTCAGGTCCTCTGGGGCCCCTTCCCGGCCTCTCCCAGCTTCTGGTGTGACCGCAGCCCGGGGCTCCCGCTTGGAGATGCGTCGCCCCTGTGTCTTGGAGATGAGCCCGGCGCGAGCAGGGACGAGGCGGTGGGGGCGGGGGCGCGGTCAGGGGCAGCGGCGTGGACACGTGGTCCCCTGGGCCTGGCCAGCGGCTCCGCACACCCGCTCCCGATGGTGCAGCAGGGCTGCGGGGACAGCCCGCACGGTGTGGGCAGGCCCACCACGGCCCCGCGCCCCGGAGTCTTCGGCCCATGCTGCAGTCCAGGAGTGGACGTCCCTGGGCGATGGCCCAGCCCCTGAGACAGC
Organism: Solenodon paradoxus; assembly: GCA_004363575.1. NCBI lineage: Eukaryota > Metazoa > Chordata > Mammalia > Eulipotyphla > Solenodontidae > Solenodon > Solenodon paradoxus. The sequence continues at coordinate 88,839 of RJWH01004668.1, forward strand.
GGGGGAGAGGGCCGCTGGGTCTGTCTCTCAGGACGGCCCCCTTCACTGCCCCCAGCCAGGGGCCACGGGGATGGGGGGCCAGGTCGCTGAGAGGCACGGGCGGGTCTGCCTCCGAGACCCACATCCCACAGGGCAGGCTGCACGTCCTCCCTCCTGCCGCCTGCCCTCCAAGGGCACTGGGGTCACGGGGGGCAGCCATGTGGGGCTCGAGCGTTCGCGGGTCTGTTATTGCTTTTGTGCGGAGGGAACGCGCTGGGGAGCTGCACTTCAGGCCGCGGGACTGCGGTGGAAGGCCCGGGGGGGGCCACCTCGGCTGGGATGAGGAGGTGCTTGCCCAGAGCCGCCCACCCACGGCGCCCGGCCGGAGCAGGAGCTGGTGCCTTTACCCTTGAAGGGTCAGGGTCCAGAAGGGTCCCAGGTCAAAGAAGCACTGTGGCCACCTGCGCGAGGGGAGGCCAAGACCCAGCGCCCTTGTCCCTGTCCTCCCCGACCTGTCTTTCCAGGGCCGGCGTCCCCTGGACTCTGCGGTTCTCAGCTTTCCCCCGGGACCCCAGATGTTGCAGGGTTTCTGGCACGGCTGGCCCTGTGGCCACCGTGGCCTCAGGACATCCGTCAGGGTCTGACCGCCAGTCCTGAGAGGACACTGGTCACAGCAGCACCTTCAGGGCCCACCCAGCGGCACACCCCGTTCCACTTCCCTGGGAAAGGGGGCTATTTTGTTTGCCAAAAGCTGATTATCATAGATAAATGTATCTAATTAGTCTCATTTGCTGACACAGAAGCCTTTAATTGCGAGTTGAATAATTAGACATATCTGCATATGCAAATGAGCATGATTTACCCTGTGTCAGCCTTTAACACGATTCCTCCAGAGACAAATAATTCTATTTCAGGAGAGAATATGATATATTAATTTACATAGACAAACAACTTTATTTAGAACCGGCGTCTCTCATGTTTGCTTACATGGGGTGGAAGCTGGGGGATGCGGCGCCGGCCATGTGAGGGAACATCTGGGGTCGCCGCGGAGGGCGGGGCGTCTCAGGGAGGCTTCCACCGCCACCGCCTCCTGCGCCTCCGCCACGGTGCCGGGGACACAGCGGGTCTGCGCTGCCCCTGCCGCCAGGGCCCCGCCCGGCCCCATGTGTCCCAGGGTCTGGCCGGGCCTGGGCCGTGGCCGCACACGATGGGGCTGACCAGGGGGCTCCCCGATGAGTGGGGAACCAGCCGCCTCCGCTGTTCGGTCTCCCCAGACTCTGCTTGGGGCTGAGCCACGACCGTGGCCCCAGATGAGTGCTCCCGGGTGGCTAAGTCTATCTGGTGGGCAGGGGGCCTGTGAGAGCCTTCGGGACCCCCCTGCAGGAGGGAGGGGGCCTGTGAGAGCCTTCGGGACCCCCCTGCAGGAGGGAGGGGGCCTGTGAGAGCCTTCGGGACCCCCCTGCAGGAGGGAGGGGGCCTGTGAGAGCCTTCGGGACCCCCCTGCAGGAGGGAGGCAGTGGGTTCAGCTGGGCCTGCGTCCCTTCCCTCCCTGGGTCTGGGGGGCACCGGGACTTCGCAGGGGGAGGAGGAGGAGGGCGTGAGGAATTTGGCGCCAGCAGAAGGGTGGCGTCTTCCCCCGCTTTCCAGAAGGTCCTGGCAGCAGCCCTCCACCCCCACCCTCCCGTTGCCATGGCGACCTGCCAGCGATGCTCACTGGAGCTGACACCTTCCCAATTGGGGTCCCTCCCTCTGTGCTCCGGGCAGAGCGCAATGTGCCAGGCGGCCAGCAGAGGGCAGTGGCGGACCAGGCACGCGGCGGCGGGGGCTCCGCGGCAGAGCCTGTTTCTGGGACGGCGGCTCCCTCTTCACCAAAGGAGGCGGCGACCACACTGCAGAGTGGCCTGTACCTGACAGCTAGTAGCCGGTGTGTTGGCGTCTGCGACCTGTGTGGCCAGTCAAGGGCATGTGTCTGGTTGTGTAGAAGGAAGGGGTCTCCAGGCCACTCAGAGCCCAAGGCGGAGTCTGCACCTCCCACAGCGCTGGGGGGCTCTGCTGGGACCCCCGTCCCTCACTCACCCACCGCTCTGTCCTCCCATGCACAGGGGAGCAGTGTGTCCCCCCAGACACTGCTGGCCCTGTGTCCGGCCCGGTCGGCTGGAGTTGGGCTGCGGGCCGTCGGCTGGTGGCGGGCACTGCACGACCCCTGCGTGTCTGCGCTGGGCGGCAGCCTGACCCTCTCGTTTTTGAAGATTCTCCCGCTCCCCTGCGCTAATATGACCTCTTGGCCGTAAGTGGACACAACGTTCCTGCGATGTTTCCAACTCAGGGATCCCTCTTGAAGAAGAGACCCCAGGAACTGGAGAGAAGCAAAGGAAAGGCTGGCAGACGCTCCAGGGGCGTAGGGGCCCCCGGGATGGAGCCTGACCCTGCCGCCGCAGCGGCGGCGGAGAGACCTTCCCGGGAGGCGGCTGCTTGTAGCAGAGGGTGAGCCTCCCTGTGGGGCTCGGTCCAGTGACACCCCAAATCCTGCCCTGCTTCAGACGGGGGCCGAAGAGTCACAGGCCAGTGTCCGCGGGGCACGTCCCCCACCCGTCCTGTGTGCCCGTGACCGTCTCGCACACTAAGGCAGCTGTAGCCCGGTGGCCGCAGCCATGTCCTCACTGGCCGGTTTCCTGCTGCGGCCGGTTGTGGCCAGCAGGCCACAGCTCCTTCCCAGTGGAGGGATTGCGGTCCTTGTGTGCCCACGGTCACAAAACCTCGGAGCCCTGGCCTTCCCCCAGCGCAGCCCCGCAGGCCGAGCCGTGAGCCGGAGTAGGGCGCCAGGCCTCGTTCTCCCCAGCCCGTGAGCAGGCCCGGTCAGCGCACCGCTGGCTGAGGTGGGGACAGCAGGGTCAGGGCCACTCGAGGACCCTGGAGAACCGCCCGCCTGCCTGCCCCATGCAGAGGCCCGCGGTTGTCTCACCTGCCATCTGGCCATCGGCAGAGCCAGCTCACACCCAGCGGCCGGCGGCCCCAGGCGCCCATCCTTCCAGTAGTGGGTCTCAGCTTCGTCTCCAGCCCTGTCACCCTCACCCCTGCGGGACCTCTTGTCCCAACACCTGACCTGCAGGGAGAAGGCCAACACTGCCCGCGAGCACCTCAGCCTCTGCGGGGACCTGTGAGGACCTGGGGGTCTGCTGCGGTCACAGGGTCCTGGTGGGACCCGAGCAGGGCTGGCACTTAGAGGAGTGTGGACCGAAAACGGCTTCCTGAGCCGGGAGAATCTTGTGAGATGCTCACCGCTCACCGGCCATCATGCCCAGGGCGCCAAAGCGTGTCAGCTGCTCCCGGGGGACTCGGGGCAAGATGCACACCCCACCCATGGGCAGCAAAGTGCACTGGGTCTCGCCTGGGCCCTGCCAGCCGCCCAGCTCAGGGCCTGCTGAGTCCCAGCCGGGACGCGGCTGCAGCCTCCGGGCCAGCAGCCACAGGGAGGCAGGAGGCCCCACGGGCGGCAACGGGCTGGCAGGTCCTGCTCCCGGCCCCCACGCCCACCTGACCACCGGGAGAGGCCGGTCGCCGCGGGTCCTTCGGGTCACCTCGCTCACGGGCTTGGTCCCCGTTCCGGTCTTGCGGGTGGTGGTTTGGGAGCTGCCTGCGAGGCCTCCTTCTGTGTGTCTCCCGGGCTCCCAGCTTTCTCACCCGTTGCGTCCAGGAACCGTTTCTGGGTCAGGCCAGCCGGGCCGCAGGTGTGGCCGCTCCTCCCGCACCCGTGGCCACGCCCAGCGCGCAGAGGTGGCTGAGATGCAGAGCCATTAGGAAGACAGCTCGAGGGCGTGCATTGCCGCTAATTCGGCAGAAAATTAAACTACAAGTGGGAACCGAGTCCATCATATCAGCTGCCGGACACCCAGGACTTCTGAGAGGGACCCTGGCGGAGCCAGATGGCTCCCCTCGGAGACCTGCGGGCCGGGGCGGCTCCCCCAGGCCCAGGCGCTGGCCCCGCAGGGACGCGCCGCCTCCCGCCGGCCCGGCTCCTGCTGGGTTCTGTCTGGGGCCGACATTAGCATCCCAGGGGCTAGGAGGGGGCTTGCCTGGACCTCCTGTGCCTCAGGCCCGGGGCTAGCGTCAGACGGGCCTGCTGGGTCCCAGTCCCCATGAGGAGCCACCGGTGTACTCTGTTTTTGTCCCTGAGGCTGGTCCTTCCCTCCAAAGCCCCTGCCTTGCTTCCTCTCTTGCTGGCACGTTTCAGGGAGTCACCACTCACAATACTGAAGCAGCTTTGCTCTCACATTCTCATCCTGGGTGGGGAGGGTCTCGCTTGGGGTGGGGGCGACGGGAGGGCAGGAGACCAGCACCCTTGTGGTTCTGTCCCCGCTTGTCCTCCGAGGCAACTGGGCCAATGCCACCCCTGGACACAGGCCTCGGGGGCACTGACCCAGGAGCCTGCACCCATCCTGCCAGCTTTCGCTGCTGGTGGGCACGCGGGTGTCAGGCAGGGATGGGACTCCAGCCCAGACCCTGCTGCCCGCAGTTGTGACATGCTTCTGGGTCACTGCCAGTGGAAGCTGCCCTCCTGGGGCCACACCTATGGGCCACACAGCCCCCTCCTGCTATCCCGAATGAGGGGACACTGCCAGGCAGCAAGGCCGTTTTAGTTCAGTGTCCTCCACTTAAATAAGTGGCAATGCTTAGCACTCTTCACGGCACCTGCTGCAGGAAAGCCTCGTACCTGACCTCTGGCGCCCCTGCTCACGCCCCTCCAGTTGGCCACATCCCTCTGTGCATGCAGGTGGAGTCCTCGGTCTCGCTTTTGCACACAGGGCCCCGGCTGTCTGTGATGAGGGTGGACCTCGATTAATGACGCCCTGACCTGGACAGAGTGTGATCACGGGTCTCCGCATGTGAGGTCTCCAGCGTTTGTTTAGAACACAATGGAACTATTTGTCTTTCACTGTCCTGGACGGACCTGCTACCTAGGTGGGTGGAGGCTGCAGGCCCTCATAGACCTTTGTAAAACAGGACGCACCCTCGGCCTCTGCAAGCCACTCCTTGGAACCACATGTGAGCCGGTGGCTGGTGGAGCCCCGGGCAGGGGTGCAGATTCACGGTCTAGTCTTCCTGCCTATGTCTGCTCGTTCTGCCACTGGATTCTCCTGCAGCTCCACCCAGTGCAGCAGTGAAAGTGAAAGCTGGACTGCTCCAGTCAAAGAAGTGTTCTCTGGCAGCCCCTCAGCCTCCTTCTTCGTCTGGCTCCCCATCTGCCCACCTCCCAGGACCCGGCTCCACGTCCACTCCCCTTCAAATCCTGCTGCTCTCTGGAGCCCAGAGACACAGAGAAGCCGAGGGGGCAGCATGGAGGGAAAGGCCAATGGAGGGTCTCTGCAGGAGGGTGGCAGGATGCTCACACGCTCGTTGGGAACCTCCCCCGTCCTGCTCACGAGGAGCCTGCAGTTGAGGTCACTCAGGGATGGATTCCCTGGGACAGATGGGGTCTGGAGACCAGGAAGGACCACCACCCTGGGCTGAGGTGGGTGGATTAGGATGGGCCTTCCCGCCGATCAGCACATACCATTGCTGAGAACAGCCCAAGTGGGGAGCAGGGAGGCCCCACAGCAGCCAAGTGAACATGACTGCGTCCTTTCTGGGGAGTGGTGGCGTTTAAACCGATCTTTTTGAGGGTGAACAGGGAGGGAAGGCCACTGCAGGCAGGGACTGCAGGCCCCTGGGTTCATGTTTCTGTGGCTTCTCCTTGAACCAAACCTCTGTCTCCAAGAATGGAGAGGGGACAGAGGAGGCGGCCTGCCCGTCCCCACTGCCCCCTGCCCGTGTCCCCCGGATGCAGAACGTGGATGAGGACCCTGGTGAAGGACAAGCTGGCGGACATTTCCAGGTCTCTGGTGCAGAGCCGGCCAAGCCACACTTAGAGCTGCTGGGACGCGTCAAGTGTGCGGCTCACCGCACCGCATGATGGATGGCAGGGCAAGAAGCCACATGGGTCAGGACGGGGAGCTCGGGCTCAGCCACAGCCACGAGGTGTCTCTGTCCCGCTCTCAGGTATTGCGCTGACTCTGGCCCAGGAGGCTGCTGTGGGGCTGGGGTGGAGGACAGTCCCTGTCGCCTGGAGCCACAGGGACCCCCGCTTTATGCAGCCGGGCTTCTAAGGGCAGCAGGGTCCGCTGCTGTTCTTGAGCTGCAGGCTTTTACAAAGGCTGGTTAGAGGCCAATTAAAATGCCTGGCCCGGAGAGGCTCCCGCTGCCCCAAAAGGGAGCTGAGCTGTCATCACTAATCAGGGGCACGTGTCAGGAAGCCCCCTGGAGGACAGCCAGCTTGCCGGAGGCCCAGGACGGTTCCTGGCCGCTGGTTGGCAAAGCAGTCGCGGCGGCGGCTCCTCCCCCAGCGTCGGGCTCCGGGCCGCTGTCCGTGGTGCTGAAGGTGCCGCCGGCCGGCGCGGAGCCCGCCTCCCCGCCTTCCGACACCGTCAGCTGGGCCTGGAGGAGCACCCGGGAATAACGCTCCTGCCCACGTGTCTTTGGGAACATACGTCTTTAAATTACCTCGGCCAGACCTTGAGACGTCCCGCTGCATTCTGGTCCCATCCCCTTTCTCTCCTTCCTCCCTGTGTTTCCCTGTCTCCTTTCCACTGAAAATTCCTGCAGGGACAGAGAGGGACACATGTCCTCGGCTTGGTCCCTCTAGAAACACGATGTGGAAATTTCGGGGTTCTGGGAGGTGGGGTTCAGGTGGTGGGCAGAGCAGGCACACGTTGGGAGCCTCTAAGTGTGACCCCCCAATTCTACAGCCCCCAGACCCCAGGAGGTGCCTGGCACATTGGTCAGCTCTGAACTGAGTTCACGCTGAAATGTGAGTCCCAGAGCTCAGAGCCACCTTCTGTCCCCCACCCCACGAAGCAGCATTTGCTGAAAGACATTTGGCGTTTCCTGAGACCAGCAGCGGCCATCTGCCCGGGCTGGCACCTCTACCAGGAAGCCGCCTGTCCATCGTGCTGTCCGAGCATATTGCGCTGCTGTGATCGGCACGTGGCACCTCTCAGTCAGCTGGGGCACCCTCCTCCGTGTCCCCACAGGGGACAGACACAGTGACAGGTCGTGGGAGCAGGCTGCCTGAGTCTGAGGGTCCCATGGGGCCCGCTGCTGGGTGAGGCACTCCCAGCCCCCTGCACCAGGGCACCTGCTGGACAGAGGAGAAGTTGCCCAGCGTAGGGTAAGGGTGTAGCCTAGACCTGGTTGGTGGGAGACGCTGGTGCTGCTGCCCAGGTGTGACCTGGGAGAACTGAGATTAAACAACCAAGTTTTTTTTTTAAATATTAAGGTAACTTTGATTTACAAAATAATGTAAGTTTAAATGTGCAGGTTCATTCTTCATCATATAATAAAGAACAGATCTTTTAACCACTATTCATGTTGGCATCTCCCCATCCGTAAAATGGCTACGTTATCAGGGTTCCCTGCTGTGAACCCTGCCCCGTGGTCAGAGCTGTGTCCACAGCAGCGGGTAGCATGTGTCAGGGTGCAGCCATGCCCGGGGCTGGAAGAGGTGTGGGCTCCCCGTGCCAGCTCTCTGGGGTGGCATCTCACGAGGCCACCTCCTCTGCCACTCAGCCTGTGAGTCCCCCGAGAACCCCGTGGATGTCTTCAAGGAGGTCCCGCTCCTTCCTGCAGAGCTCAGCGCCGGGGGAGAGCACCAGTCCATCGGGAAACAGGCCAGGCTCTATCACGTTTCTGGGAGCAGGTGGGGATGCAAGTGGACGAGAGCAGGATGGAGAGGAGGGTCACTGTGGCTTTTCCTGTGGGGGGTTGATGTCTGGAGTCCCAGCTTGTCCCTGGGCCAGAAAGCCACAGAGGAACCCAGAGACTGGGTGAAGTGTTCACATCAGTGTGATGGAGACAACAAAGAGAAAATGCAAGACCAGCAGCAAGATGGGGTGACCTCTGTCTGCAGTGCTCACGCACCGCTGACCACGTGCTGGTGGTCAGGACTCGGGGCAGCCCTGAGGGTCTAGAGTCGGCTCGCAGTAGAGGGCTCCTGAAACAGCAAGGAGGCATTTCTGAGCTCAGGGTGCAAACGCCAGGCACCCTTCTGCCGTGGAGCAGTGATTTGGGTGGTGTCCGGTGCCCGCCTGCTCAGCACACAGGCAGGGTGCCAGCTCTGAGGACTCCAAAGGAGGTTCCAGGACACTACTCCCGTGCCATAGGTCAGCCAAGCCACTGGGCAACCTGCTCACCTGTCCCCTCATCTCCTGTCCCTCCTCCTTCACCAGACCCTGTCCCATCCCCTCCCCTCCTGCCTCCGGGCCTTCCCACACCACTCTCCTTCCCACTTCTCCCATCTCGGCTGCTGGGGATCCCAGCCTCTTTGCCCCCTCCCATCCTCCTGACCCACCCTCCTCAGGTCCGGCCCTAAGCCCTTCACGGGGACAGAGGCCTGGTCAGATCCCTGGGCTCAGAGGCTGCACACAGGAAAGGCAGGGCTCAGGGCAACAGCGATTTGTCTCCAGGTCTGGTTTTCCAGTGGAATGATCCTGAGGAAGCACTTGCTCTATATCCGAGCAAGAGCTGCACGGGCTGGTCCAGGACCCAAAAGACCGGCCTGCCGCCGAGGCCCCGCCCACCCAGGCCCCGCCCACCACACGCTATCAGACGTGACCCCGCCCACACCAGGACACGCCTCGTCGAAGCCCCACCCACAGGACCCGCCCCTGCTCCTCCAGGACCCGCCCTCTGGGCGCCTTACAGCCTCTCCTGCCTGGCGGCTGTGTGAGAGACAGTGGCCCACTGCCCGCCGTGGGGGCCTGGTCCTTACCAGCATTTCCTACAGGGCTTGCTCCTCAGCAGATGCAGCCTGAACCCACCGGCTGCTGACTGTCAGTGTCCCACTGAGATGTCAGTCAGCGCCGACGCCCAAGGCCCCTGGATGCTCGCTGCTGCCAGCGTCCACTCCTTGGGGACCTTCCGTCTTAGAGCTCTTCATGGCAGCAGCGGCGGCTGAGGGGCTGGAGCATGCGGACCCAGGCACGGGGGCCCACCACCTCCATGAGCCTGTGAGCCGCACCCTCGCCACCCCATCCCAGTGCTGCCCATGGGACCCACTGCCCTTCAGCCCAGGACCCCTGGCAGGGAGGGGCACCCAGGGCCCGAGAGGGGCCTGCCTAGGCAGGGCTGTGACCGGGCCACCCGACGCGGGGCTTGGGTCACCATAAGGAGGAGCAGACTTGGGAACGTGCCCAGCTCTAAGGTCCTTTCGACAAACTTCTAAATCAGAGAGGAATTAACTCAGATGCTGCAATTTCTTTGATAAACGTCAAAATATGTAAATATCAACCCTTTCCTTCAGCCACTAAAACAAATGGAAAACACGTTTATTAGCATAGAGATGAGTTTAATCAAATCAGCCCGAGCACAAATTAGCCACAGGAAATGTAATGAGCTGGGAATTAATTAGCACCATGATGATAATCCATTGCCTGCTGATTACCGGACCACACCAGCCACCACCGGGTCGGGGGCCGGCAGCAAGCAGCCTTGAGATGGGACCACCAGAAGCTCCTTAGCCCTGAGGACCAGAAGGAAAGGCTGCTGCGTGATGGGTCTGGGTGCCTCTTCGTAGGACCTGAGGATCTCAGGCAGCAGGGGCCACCCACGAAGGGCCCCAGGGCCGGCGCCAGGGCAGGTGTCCTGGCAAGTGCCAGGAGCCGGAAGCCTGGGGACCCGGGGGCCCTCCTGGGCATCTCCCAGCGGAGAGGCTGCATCACTCCAAGCCTCAGCGGAGTGTGGGATGTGGCGTGCGCTGATGTGGGGCCTTGAAGCCCCGAAGCACGTGTGCCTTTTCAGTCTGAGGGGCGGCTCGGGTCTGCTCCCTGCCAGGGTGCCCCCACCCCACTGCCTGTGGGCTGGGCATGGCAGCGGCCCCATTCCTGGGTCGGACCCACTGCATGCTCTGGAGGTGACGCTGTCCCTCCCAGGTGTCTGATGGATAGACCGCCCCTCCCTTCATCCTCCAAAGCTCTGACCAGGTGAGGCCTCTGTGGCCTCCCCACTGCGCTTGCTCTGTGGGGAAGCATGGCCGCTGTAGAGACCCTTCCCCTCTGCATCCAGAGCAGCTTCGGATCTTCTGCACACATGGCCTCAGAGGCCCTCAAGCGACCCAGGCCGCTGCCGCCTGGGTCCAGGTGCAAGGCAGGAACAGGGTCCCAGGTGAGCACGAGTGCGACAGGGAAGTGACTGTCCCCAAGGCGAGTATGCGGCTCTCTGCGCAGCAGTTGGGACAACTGGCATGCCCGGGTTTGCTCAGGGGCCGCACTGCTGCATTTATGAGCCTCTAGAGATGGGGGCGGGACCCCGCCTGCACTACGTTTCCTGAGGACACCCCCAAAGACAGCAGCGTCCAGTGCAAAGGAGAGAGGTGGCGGCCTGCACTCAGTGACCTTGGAGACACTGCCGGGACCCCCACTATCCAAGGGTCTCATCCAACCCCCGCTGTGTCACCGGCAGTGGAGGGGAGGCCTTCCACTGTTACGACCTGGAGTGGGATGCTTCTGCTGGTCTCCGTGCTCCATGTCCTGCAGACACCATGGTGCCTGGCGCAGGGGAAGAGGAGGGGCTGCCAGGAGAAGACTCAACCCCGAGCAGCAAACTCGGGGAGCAGCGAGCCAGGTGGGCCTCTTGATAGCCGCCGGGGCTGGACGCGCAGGTGCAGACGAGGGCCCTGGAGGCGCAGAGGCCCATCCTGGGCCTGTCCCCGCAGCTTCACACCCAGGGCAGGTGCTGCTTGGAGAAGCTGTTGGATGGACTCCAGGTAGAACCCTGCCCTTCTTGGCACGAAGCGGGCACGTTGTGGCGTCCGGGGCTCACGCTTGAGCTCCTTAAGCCACAGGAGCTGGAGGGACAGGGACGGGTAGGGGGACAGGACATGGATGCAGAGGCGCTGTCCCAGCCGGACCCCCGGGAGCCTCCTGCAGAGCTGGGGAAGCAGCGGGCACAGCGGCCTGGGCAGCAGCATCCAGGGCCTGGGGGACAGGGGAGTGGCCGGGGTGACCCAGGCGATGGCAGGACTGTGGAACCTTGTGGGGTTCGCTCCACATTGGCAGAGGCTGCAGGAGGCCAAGCAGAGTGGCCTGGCCTGGAGGGGTAAACGAAGGCTCCTGGGGTTTGCTCAGAGGCCGAGCACAGGCGGGGGTGTGAGGGACCCAGTATTTGGAAACTGGGGAGATGGGGGGACAGCCTGGAAGACCCCTCTTCATATTCCAGATGCAGGACCCCACCCTTCACACTCCAGACCACGACCCTAGGGTCATTCAGCCCTGTGACCTCACCCCTGCATCCTCAGCCCTGCGCCCTCATTCCTGCACCCTCAGCCCTGCAC
>RJWH01004669.1:0-99855 GCA_004363575.1 Solenodon paradoxus
TCAGACTTCGTTCTGCTCTCTCCTCACTTACTCAGACTTCGTTCTGCTCTCTCCTCACTACTCAGACTTCGTTCTGCTCTCTCCTCACTACTCAGACTTCGTTCTGCTCTCTCCTCACTACTCAGACTTCGTTCTGCTCTCTCCTCACTTACTCAGACTTCGTTCTGCTCTCTCCTCACTTACTCAGACTTCGTTCTGCTCTTTCCTCTCTCTGATGCTTTATGCAGACGTCGGCAGGTTTGCTGTTATTCTGGAGGAATTATCTACAGTGTTTCTCCTTTTTGTTTTACTGGATTATTTTTACTTGTCTCTTTTCAAGTTGACAGATTCAAAAAAATTATGACATTTAAAAATCTTCTTGTGGCCATAGCAAATGTTTTAACTGTTATATTTTCAACTCTACTTCTTCTAGGTTTTAAAAGATACTATTTCTCTATTGACATTTCCCACTTGTTTGTCATCATATTTTTATTTATTTATTTTTAAAGGAAAGATACAGAAAAGAAGGTGAGAAGAGACAGTCAGGCAGGAAGAGAGAGAAGGAAAGTTGTTCATCTTGGTTGTTCCCTTTGTTCCTGGATAGTGAACCAGTGTCCTAGGGAGATAGGACCAGCAGCAGCTGCAGACTTAACTGCTAAGCCACCAAGATGTGCATTGTTTTTAATTTTTAAAATATTTCTTTTTAATTCTTTGAACACAATTCTTACTGTTACATGTCTATTTAAAAATATTTTCTACATTTGCTGACATACAATTGACATATTACATTACATAAGTTTAAGGTGTTTATGTTGATATGATTAACTTACATATTGCAAAGTGTTTGCCACCATAGTGTTAGTGAGCATGTCACATGGTGTAGTTCCCGTTGCTTTTAGCATTTGCTCTATTAGCAACTTTCAGGTGTACACTAAGGTATTATTAACTACAGTCACTATGCGTATATGAGATCTCCTGAACATAACAGTTAACTATGTTTTCACTTTGACCATCATTTTCCCTTCTCTCTACTTCCTGGCACCTGAAAACCACCATTCTAGTTTGTTTCTGTGAGTTTAACTTTATTAGATTTCACCCATAAGTGATAGCATACATTTGTCTTTGTCTGACTTATATCACTTGGCAGAATATTCCCAGTTCCATATGTTGCCATAAATGGCAAGGATGGTCATCTTTCTCATGGCTGAATAATATGCCTCTGTATGTGTGCTTATATATCTACGTATATGCCACATTTTTTTTTTTTCTTTATTCATCTCTCAATAGTTGTTTCCTTGTCTTGGCTACAGTGAATGTGAGAATGCCAGTATCTCTTCAGTGAGTGACTTCTTTTTCTTTGGATATAGACCAGAAGTGGAATTGCTGGATCATATGGTGGTTCTATTTTTAATTTTTGTGCCACCGCTGTACTGTTTTCCATAGTGGCTGCACCAGTTTACCCTCCCAACCCCAATGCCCACAAGTTCCTTTCTCTCTCTAGCATAGCCCACATTTGTTACCTCTTTCTGATAATAGGAGTGAAGTGATAAAGTTTTTTATTTTCATTTCCCTGATTAGTGATATTGGGCACTTTTTCATGTACCTTTTGTCAATTTGTATGTCTTCTTTTGAAAAATGTCTATTCAGGTCCTTTGTCCAATTTTTAATTTTATTGTTTATTTTTTTGTTGGCTGTATTCACCTCTTGTCAGATATATGATTTGCAAATATTTTCTCCTATTCATAGATTGCCTTTTTACATTGTTGCTGATTCCTTTAGTGTGCAAAAGCCTTTAAATTTGTTGTAGTCCTGTTTGTCTACATTTCAACAGTTAAATTCAGTTCTACCCAGAGTCAGTTTTTATTGACTGCTTTAAAAACAAAACCACACAACTTTTTATTTTTGGACTGCTTAATATTTTACACAATATATAGTGTAGCAACTCCAGATTGTGATTTATTCCTAAAGGTTATTGTTTGGGGATGTTATTTTCTGATAATTTATCTGGGCATTAACCAGAAACTGTTTTTCCTTATGTCACTTTTCTGTTTTTGTCTTATTCAGCCTTTCATCAACCTTTGACATATAAAGGCTCACTCCTTTTCTCTGGAAACGTCTATTATTTTTTTATTTCTAAGACCACATTCCTCCTCTACCTTTTCATATGTATGATTGTTTTTCCTGTCTAAACTTCCTCTGAGTGATACCATCGGGTCCAATGCTTTAAATCCTGTTGATGCAGATAACTTCTAGATACATTTTCAGCCAAAACTTCTACCTTGGGCCTCAACTGTTTTCCCTTGGATGTTTAGTAAGGATTTCAAACTGAATAGGTGGAAAACAGAACTCTTGATCCACACTATCCCTTACATTTATTCTGTCAGTTTTTAGAGTGATCTTTTAAAAAAGGTATATCAGATAATAGGTTCCTGGTCAAAACCTCCACTTACTTTCATTTGCATTTACAGAGAAATTTAATTTCTTACCGTAATTAACAAGAAATTGCCTTTGCCTGCTTCTCTGAACTTACCTCTTACTCAGCATGCTGCAGTGCTTCTAGCTGCTTATTGAGTGTGCCGAGCCTGCTGCCACGCATTTACATTTGGAGTTTCCCATGACTAGACTGCTGCACCCCGTGTCTCCATGTAGTTCTCATCTTAATACCATTCAACTTTGTACTCAGATTGTAACCCGCTTCCTGAAGTCGCCTCTGATTTTACTACCTAAAATACAGCCTTTTCTTTCTGTTCTTTCTTTCATGAAAGTATTTATTTCTCCCTGTCCTCCATAGACTGTAGGTTTCATGAGGTTAGGAACTTTTGATAGTCTGCTGTGTTATCACTGTGAGCTTTGCTTGGCACACAACAGGTGCTTTGTATTTGTAGAAAAACTGTTTTCTCTGGCCTTAGTATGTCATTAGTGAGCTTTCAGATTGACTCAGTAAAAATGACTGTGCTTGGGATATTTGCTTGTCTGTTTAAATACATTATAGGCACACAGTTTGCCTAATTTTGGCTTGATTTAATACTTAATGGAATTCTGCTCCATGAAATTTTATTTTGGACCTTTTAGGAAATTTTTTTAAAAGGAAAGGTACAGGCAGGAGTGAAGGTTAGTGGGCAGGCAGTCAGGAAGACACATGAGGAAGAAGCATCTTATTTATTTTTATTTAGTTATTCATCTTTGTTATTCCCTTCAGCCCCTGAATGCAAACCCAGGTCCTTGGAATGTATGTGGACTACACCACTCAGACTTAACTCAGAACCACCAGGACATACCATTTTCAGGGGATTTTAAAATGAGAAAATTTAAATCTCCTTTTTAAAACAGTCTTAAAGAATAGAATATAAACAGAAGAGTAAAGGCAGAGAAATATTTAAGTCTATACATTTACTTCATTTATGTATTCTTTTTAATAAAAGACAGCACACATAACCTTATACAACTCGCTGTCTGGGAATTTAATAGTTCTCTGTTACCTTGGTTAGTGAGTGTGGGAAAATCAATAGCTTGCTTTAACATAAGTTGGCTATGTTAGAAAACGATCTAAATATGTGTATCATGAGAAGAGTGAACCTTAGCTTACTAGCAGTTCTTCCAGAAACTACCTGGAAACGAATTGGCAGTATATAGAGATTTCCAGAAATAGCTTCATTTGGAATGGAAATGAACACAGTTTTGAAATTGATAAAGTTTCCTGTGTCTTTGCAATGGTCAAAACTTGGAGTCTGACATGAGTTTTTATCATTGCTTAAGAAATTATGCTGTACTATACGACTTTCTTTCTGTTTATTGCTCCAGCCCTAAACACTTTATAACAAACAATAGAATGAAAGATTGGTATCTTCCCAAAAGAATTGTTGTTGTCACTGTCACCAAAGCCTAGCTCAGGCAGTCAGTGGAAAGGAACAAAAGTAGTATCGTCTTGAGTTTTCCTGTTCCCTTGATGGGATGATCATCAAGCCTATAGGAAAGTTCTAGGAAAGGAGGAACTTTCACTCACTCCTCCTGCTGTCTTCTCAGAACTGGAGCCCAGCTGCTTTAGGACAGTTCTGCTTCTCAGACTCTTGTTCCCCATGCGTATCTACCTCTATACTCCATTGTCCTCCAGTTGTTTTTACCTAACCTTCTGTTCTGTTTGGTAGCTATATTTTAATTTGAATTTATATTGTCTACATAGCTGGTATGTTGATTTTCTTTCTTTTTATTATGTAATTTGGCCTTTATTAGCAGCATTTCTGATATCGCAAGTTGATTCCTGAAATTTGTCTTTTTTGTTAGTATATACTCTTCAGATTTACCACTGCAGAATTTATAGTATTAGGAACTTGTCGTATTATTTATTATTTTCTTTTCCTAAAGAATGAGCTCAACTTTGAAACTCCCCGTAGGGAAACTTATTTGAATGGTCCATAAACTTACTAGAACTACAATTTCCAGTTTGCCTTTCTCTAACTCTGAGACTTAGTAACTGAGTCCTTTTAATAGGGCCCAGTTCATATTTTTTTGTGGTTTCTTGGAAAATAATAGAGATTGTATGAGTTTTCTTTGTGCCCAGATTGATTTATTTGGTGAGAGGCTTTATTTCTATAACAGTAAAAAATGTATGTAGTCAGAGATGTGCACTAGTAACAACTCGTTTCAGATATTGCTTACATATTATAGACTACTATTTATCAAGCTATTCATGGTTAAGTTTAAAAACATTTTTAAGCTAGTTTTAAATTTTCAAGCTAGTTAGATAGTTTTGAAAACTAATTTATTCCAATTCATCAAAGACCTATATTTTTATAAAATGCAGTGCAAATGAAGTAATAGAAAAGCGAAATTTTTTAAAACTCATAAAATATAGGCCCCACTTTTTATTTATAAGATTCATAGATATAAAATTATTCTGTCAGATTGCTCTAAAAGATTTTAAACACGTATTTTCAATTTTTGTATCTTACTGCAAAGCACTGACAAAAGTTCATGGACCGGTAACACGTCACCTCTGGTCTGTAGACCATGCTTTTTAGTAACTTGTCTCTATCCTGCTGTTTGTAGTGTTTAATGTTATTTTTAGAAGCACATTAATCAATATGATGAATAGCAATTTAAAAATATTTTCATGTGTTTCCTTTTCAGAACCGTGAGCTTCAAATCATGAGAAAACTAGATCACTGTAACATAGTCCGATTGCGCTATTTCTTCTACTCAAGTGGTGAGAAGGTACGTCTAACAGAAAGCGTGTCCTAAATATTGTGATAGCCTTGTTAATCTTCTAGAAATAGTTCTGTCCTGTCCTCTCCCACTGCACCCCCACCAAATCATTTTTAGAATTACAGGAAAGAATTCCAAAGCACAGACCCCAGAGAATCTGAGCTCAAGATATGATCATTGAATATCATTAGTTAGATCAGAAAAATGTTAATGCAAAGATAAAGGGGGTGAATTTTTAAAATAAAATTTTTTTGTACTCCTTCCTTAAATTTCTATATTTAAACCTTCTATGTTCTGTACATGGTTCTGGAACCCCATTATAATTTATCTGACTGTTAGAAGGAGGGAAATGATGCCATTTTGTTAGGTTAAAAATATTAATAGGGGAAGGGGAAGCTGGAGGACTTGTAACCAGAATGAGGCTTAAACTTTGTAAGGCTGGTTTGACCTATCCTGCTTACAAAAAAGTTGGAGAAGGTATTATATTATCAAGCTTGGTTTAAGTAGCCGCTATATATGGTCACAGTTAATTTCGTGAAAGCTAAGGATAATTAAGACTTCGTGCTATGACTGCCACTTTCCCCCGCTGCTCCCCAGTCTTTCTCTTCGGAATGTTCAGTAGTGTCATTGTACTTCATGGAATGAGAAGTATTGAAAAAAAGTAGTTTCTTCTTTTTTACCTTTCTGATTTTTTTTTTTTTTTAATCTGTTCACTTTCCTTCCCATAATCAACCTTTCTTTCACTGGTTTGGGCTTAAAGAAGGGGATGGGGCAAGTAACAAAGTTTAGTTTAGGGTTTTTGGGGTTTTTTTGCTAAATAAATATGACTTTCAATCAGTTCATTTGATATTTTAGACCTTAGATTTTATGCATATAATACCTAAAGTCCTTAGATCTATGATGCTTTTTAAATTTTAGCTCATTATTCTTTTTGTTTCACATAATTGTTTTCTAGTGTACTAGTGTTAAATAGTTTTTCATTATTTTTTATTTACATTATTTCATTAGAAATTGTTTTTCATGACAGCCTGTAATATGGGAGGGGTGCCTGTATATTAAACAGGATTGTGATACGCATGACTACAGATATATAATTATTGTATATATGCATTATGCCATAACTAGTGTGTCAACAACCATAATTAGCAAGTAAACCTTGCCCTTTTTCTTTTTTCATTTCTTTTTTAAAGTTTAAATTATTCTTCTTTGTTACGGATTATAAACCCTCATAAGTATTTGAACTCTTTTCATTTCTAAAGTCAATTACTTGGTTCATGGTTTTGTTTTTTGTTTTTTGTTTTTTTTTTTAACCTAGCTAACTCCCTGTTACTGTCTTTAATCTTATCTGTTTTGGCATGTCCTTTTCCTGTTTCTTCTCAAATAAAATTATGGAACATCTGTTATGTTCACAACACTCATAATGGAATTTTGTGTCCTCATGACTTTTTGTTATTAGATGCTAAACATTATAATACCCCAGGGAGGAAAGAAAAGGTCATAGTTATTTGTTTCATGAACTACTGGATTGCATATAGCTTTGCAAAGGTTTCCTTACAAAGCTCTTAGATATTTATTTTTTATTATTTTAATTTATATAATAATCCTTGTATGACAGGCACTGTTTCAGTACTTTAAAAATATGAACTCATTTAACTCTTAATGAAGGTAAAGAGCAAATAGGGAAGAATATGAAACTTGAAGAGGCGCTATCAGTTGGTGGCATCTCAAGGTTTACCTGTCTGGTCTGGTAGAAGCCCCCAGCACGACCTGCCCACACTCTCACTTACTCTTGCTTTATTAGTGACAAGGTACCACTGACTTACAGGGAATGATTTCTGCCCTGTTGCTGTTTAGAACTGCTTGTTTATCTCAGAAGGTCTTACATAAATATAAAGAGCAAGTTGAGAAGTCATTAAGATAGTTAACCAGAACAATAGTAAATCTCTGTATGTTGTGAAAAAGAAATAAAGATACTTCCTAGTATCCTTGTCAAAAAGGGAAGGTTTCCTGAAGGTAAGCAGAAATATAGGATCCCTCAGAATCTCCTAGCCACTTAAAAAATAATTTCTTCTTTTTCTACTTCTGAAATGTTCTGGCAGGACTAAAATGGCACCAGGTAATAAAGTAATAGTTTATATACAAGAAAGTAGGTTTTGCTTTAGGGTCGAGAGCTCTGCTTTGTTATTATTAATTCTTGTTTTTATTCTTCTCGAGTGTTTTATTAAGGGTAAACTCAGAACTAATGTTTTTAGGGGAATCTTAATGTCTTAATTTGTCTTACAAATCCTTAAAGATTATTTCTCTCTGAATGTGAATAGTCTTGTAAGAGGTAGACTTTCCCCAACAGAAGCATTAAGTATTGCCTATAAGCATGTAATGGAGCGTTTCGGTGCAGGAAATAATAGTTTGAGGTGCCTATGGGACATGCAAATAGAGATGCCCAGTAGACAGATCATGCGTGAACACACAGGTGGTCATAGGGGAGCACTAAGTGGAGATGACATTGACAAGGTTGCGTAGAGCCTGTAGCCATGTTAGAGCTCCTGGGATGCAAGAAGAAGAGAGAAGGGTGTTTAAGGTCAGGACAGCAAAGAGCCAGCAGTTCATCAGTGTTGGCTTCTGGTTCTAGGATATACTGAGGGGTAAGAACAGCCTTCATTTGAAACAGTTGAATGAAACTGTGCCTTTGTTGAGGGCCAGACAATAAAAACTCTCAGTGAAGAAAGTGGGGTTCTAAACTGCAGGAACCCTTTCTTTTTGGGGGTTACCAACATTTTAGGAGAAGGCTCGTGGAAGGAGATAAGTGATAAGAACCCTAGCCATAAGGTGTGAGGAGGCATTTAGGGGATAAATTGAGGGCATGTTGAGGATGAGAAAGAATTCAAGGGCACGCCCCTGTAAATCAAGTTAAGACGCTGGTGTGCAGATCATGTAAGGCCCAAGGACCTGGTGGAAAGCCAAAATAAATACCTAAAGAAAGATGCTTCTTCCTCTCCCTCCTCTCCCTCTTCTCCTCCTCCCTCTTCTCCCTCTTCTCCCTCCTCTCCCTTCTCTCCCTTCTCTCCCTCCTCGCCTCCCTCCCTCATTCCCACCCTCCTTTCCCTTCCTTCCTCTTTAAAAGAAAAAAAAGAATAATTCAGTGTTTCTGTTTTTAAAAGATGAAGGACTTGGCTAGGTTCCAGGATGGATGGGTTCAAATGTATGTAAACATTTTTAAATCCTACTACATCATCATCTCTTTCATTTTCTGTCTGTCTAAGCTTTTTTCCTACACTTTTTTTTTTGTTTTTCTTTGGAAATTGTGAATCGTCAGCTTTCAGCCTATAATTGGAAAAAGGAGTCGTCAGTTTAACTAGGAGGAGAAATTAAGTCAGGACAAACTAGAGATTTGACCTTCTTAGTGTTAGTTGTAGTCTTCTGTTTGGAATTATTAGTGTTTGTTATAGTAATTGAAATCTAGTTTATCTGTTAGGCTGTAGCTATTGATTTAATTCACAGTAAGTACTCATTCCCCTTCATTAGAGAAAAATATATGAATGTTTTGTCGATCTGGGCATCTAATACTTTGGATTCCATGATGGTTTTTCATTATCAGTATCTGGCAGTAGAAACCTTTCCCTTTAAATGAAAAAAATTTAAGAACACCCCTTCCCCCTTTCTGTAAGTAGAGCAGAGAAAAAGCAGAATTGTCCCTTTGAAGCTGGGGTCTGGGACTAGTTGACTTTGCCTTCTCTGCGTGCAACATGGAATTTTGAAGGGCTCAGTATCTGAGTCATGTTGTGTCTCTACAGTAGCCTTCAGGTCGAATCAATTCATAATTTCCTTTAGGAAAGATTCCTGTAAGTACCCTTACATATAGAAATATTTGACCTGTGTTTCATCTTAGGCTGATTTCTTGAGTACTAAGAAGATAACCTTATGTAAAACTCTCCCTTCTGCTTGCCATGAGAGAGTTGAAATAGAAAGGGTGAAAAATTAATTTTATTCTTTATACTAACTGTGTTCTATTGATAGCAACTGTGAGGAGGGCTGTGTATAGAACAGGGAGCTTCTGTCATCAGAAGAGTGGTGTCTGCTACTAACCCTGGAAAGAAAAAGGCGGGGGGGTAGGGGAATCCATTCTGAAAGGTAAAGAGCAGTGTCTTCAGATTTACATTCTCTGTTACTTGATAGCCCTTCCCCCTACCCCCATCTGTATGTATAGTAGGGATTTAATAAGGAAAAGCTATGATAATAATAATGAAGTACTTTCATAGAACTGGCATGTAATTAACACTCACATTAGCTTACTATTTTGCAAATTATTATAAAATAATAGTAAATATTGCATGTGCTTTGCATTAGACATTGTTCTAAGTCCTTTCTTTATGTCTGCTGTAAGTCGTTGAAACCTCACAGTCACCTGGTGAACAGGTATTGTTAATCTTCCTCTGTAATAGAAGAAGCGACTGAGGCGGTAGGAGCCCAGTGTGTTATTCCACCTGAGTGACAGCGAGGAGCCGCCATGGGCGGTCTGTCTAGTCTGTGTGACATGCTGTACTTCCGGCCCAGAATGACATTTTTTCAAGAAGCAATACGTTAGAAACGTAGTGTTTTAAATGTCTTCGTGGTGATTATTGAGCAGGGGAGGTTTTACAGTGTTTACTTTGGAGACCTTTTGGAAGAGAGCTGGCTGCTGCTGCTCGTGGCAGCTGTATTCCAGCTTAGACGGCGACTCCAGTACTCCACGCATTCACCTAAACACATTTTACTTATACTTCTGTTTTTTTTTTTAATCTTTATATTGGCAAGGGTTTCGTATTTGAGAAGGATTGTGGTTAAGTGTTTGTTAGAATTTACAATTGAAACTGCTTCTGGGCACTACTCTGTAGGGATGTTTTTGCGATGATTAAGTCTCTGTTACATAGGTTTGTTGAGACTTTTTATTTCATCTTGAGTCAGTCAGTTTAGTAATTGGTTTGTTTCTAGGAATTTTTTTCGAGGGAGTTATTTTGTCTATTTTGGTAAATTGTTCGTTTCATTTCAGTTGCTTTTTGACTTGGAGTGATTCTTACTTTCCCCATAAGAGTCTTATTTCTATAAGGCCAGTCATCGTGTTCCTTTTTTTCATTCTTAGTTTTGATCATTTGTCCCTTTTTTTTTTTTGAGTCAGTCTCAGTAAAGGTTTGTCAATTTTGATTTTTTTTTCTGTAAGCCAATTTTTTATTTCACTGATTCTTTTTAAACTCATGTTTCTGTTCTCAAAACCCTGTATTTCAATTTTAGTTTTTCATTTGTCCCTGTGGCTTGCTGTGGTTAAGGTTGTAAGGTCTGAGATCTCTGTCCACCGCCCACAGGCCTGGAGGCTGGACCCAGGCCCATGGGTTTCCTAGCCTGAGCCAAGGGGAGGGGCAGGCACAGCAGTCTTTGTTCTTTTTAATGTCATTTATTAATAGGTCAAAGATTGTGCTTAAGGTTCCCTTAGCCAAGGACTAGCAGCTTGGAATTCCTCCTGTGATTGTTCCCAGCATGCAGCCTTGGGCATTCACACTCTTCCTTACTGTAGGGGGTAATGGTTTCACTTACTGGGTGGGAATAGTTTAGTGTCTGTGTTTGATCAGAGTTTTGCCTATCAGCCTCTCCTGCCAGTTATGCTTCTCTGTGTTAACACATTTGTGTACAACTTGGGGGATGTTTTCATGTTTGTCCCTCCTGCTGCCCAGACTGACACTTGTGCGCATTCTTATTGGGATGAGTGTGCTCCCAAGTAGGCTTTTCATGGCTGTCTCTTTCTAGGTTCTTTCTATTCAACTTCTAATGCCTTGCCTTTTTGCTTGTGGCCTGGACTTAACAGTCTCCTCTTAATTGTTTACTACAAATATCTTCGTTGCTTTTAGATAATACCTATAGACATGGAATTCTCCCCATTCTGTTGTACATAAAGTCAGTCTCTCTGGACAGAATACTAGCTTGCCTTTGCCTTGTGACAGAACCCCTGTTCCTCTGTGTTAGAAAAGGGGGTGAGTACTCTTTTCCCAGAGTCAACACTCCCACTTTAGGGGAGTGGGTGCTGGAGCAGCGGCTTTGACAGCTCTTGGTCTCATGGCTTGCTCCCCCCCAGCATGGGAGTTCCACCTTCTACGGAAGTTGGGGATGAGGATCTCAAGGCCCCAGGCTGCTGTGTCTGTAGTAGAGCTGCTTCTGCCCCACTAGTAGGGGCTGGGTTGGGGAACAGGGAAACAGTCCTCTTAGCTTTACCCAACTGGAATAGATCTTTTGCAGCTTGAAAGTGTTAGAGGTATGAGACACTACTAACAGCCTGTCCTTCCTAAGGATGGAACCATAATCCCACACTGGGAGCTTAGGGGAGAAACCTATCTTCTTGGTCACACCCAGTCTGGAGTGGGGTGCTAGGTAGAGCTTCCTGCAAGTGGAGGTAGGTAAGGCAGCAGGTCTGTGCTAAAATGCTGCAGGTTCTCGATGTTTCTACTGAGCTTTGTCGTCTTCTCATGCTGTCTGCCCTTAGAACAGTTTTCAGATACTTTAAAACGATTTTTTCCAGGGAAAGTGTTGCTTTGCTGGGATCTTCTGAGCTCCTTACTCTGCAACTCTAGAAGTTCTTTTCCCTGTATTGTTTTTATACTTTGTTCATGAACTGCTTAGTGAAATTGTTACATTAGGTAGAAGAGATGAATAAAATAGACTTCCAACCATAGTGGGTACGTATTGTAATGTAGAGGGATAGAGATTGTATATTCCATCAGTTAAAAAAAAAAAATATTAAGCAAGCCCTATAAATGAGTACCATTGTAGTAATACATTATAAAACATAAAATAAACATTTAAAAACAAATATACCCTATATGTGATAATTTTTTATCAGATTCAAAATTTAGCTATTCCTTTGATTAACTTTAGAGATTAATGTTTTAAATCATGAATAAAAATATCAACCTTTCTTTTAAAATCTTAATTTATAAAATGTATTTTCTATCCTTTTATTGATTTTTCTCATTTAATCAGAGTAGTGCTATAAAAGGCATAATAAGATTATTTCATAAGCTTTATCACTGAGAAAGTCAAGTCTTACGTGACTTAAAAATTGGCCTGGTGTTGCATAATTAGTAACCACTGGAGCCAGTTTCAAACGTGCATTCTTCAACTTTAAAGTTTGTGTTTGTCCCAACTGCCTATTTTAATTCTTAAAATTTGCCCTGTTTCAGTTTAACTGAGAACGTGAAGTATTTTAGGGACAAAGACTAACTACATGGTCTCTGTCTAAATGAGTTTTGAGAAGGACAGGAAAATAAATGTACTACAAAATGACACATGAAATGTAACACGGGTTTGTACTGTGAACAGAAGACTGGGCTACAGGAAAGTGATGAACTATCCAGAGTGGCCAGCAGAAGAGGTGACAAGCGTTCGGGGTTTTCAAGCTCAGATAGGAGCTGTGTGTATAGACAGTGTAGACAGGATACTTGCTAAGTGAGAAGCGTGGGATGTTCCAAGAGGCTGGTGGAATTAAACCAGTCTGTGTCACGATGATACGGGTATTTTGAAAGGAGTCCAAATTGGAAAAGAAGTAAAACTATCACTATTTGCAGATGACATGGTAACATACGTAGAAAACCTTAAAGACAAAAAAAAAAAAACCTGCTGGAATTAATGAGTGCAATAAAGTGGCGGTCTACAAAATTAACACGTAAAGGCGTGCATGCCCTGGTGTAGTAGCAGTTGGGTCAATCGCCTCTGAACGAGAACAGGCCACATACCCCTGGGTTTGAGTCCCGGGCCTGGGAGGAAGCAACCATTGTGAACAACTAAATAAAAATAAAGGTGCTTCTTCCTCCTCACTGTCCTGCTTGCCTGCCTACTCACCCTCATTCCTACCTACAGCTTTACTTTAAAAAAATATATATACAAAACTGTTGCATTTTTATATACTAAGAGTAAAATAAAGAAAACTACCTATTTTTTAGAAACAATTCAATACCTTGGAATATACATAACAGGATGTGAACGACCTGTACAATGAAATCTATAAGATTTTATTAAAAGAAGTAGCAAAAGTTACAAAGAGATGGAAAAGATTAGTCCCTGCTCATGATAGGAAAAATGAATATTGTTAGAATGGCCATCTTACCAAAAGCAGTACACAGGTTTAATGCCATCCCTTCCAAATTCCACTTGCATTTTTCAAGGCAACAGAACAAAAAATTTTAAATTTATGTGGAAATAGAAAAGACCCCAAAGAGCCAAAACATTCACAAGAGAAAAAAGAACAGAAGTGGAGGTATCACATTCTCAGATCCTGATTTATATTAGAGTGATGTGACCAAAAACTGTAAGGTACTGGAGTAAGAGAACGCACGTCAGTGGAGTATTCCTGAATCACCAGAAATAGCCTCCCACGTACTGGTCAGTTAGTTCATGACACAGTAACGAGTTAAGAGCGTCTGATGGAGAAAGGAAACTCTTTTCAGCAGGTAGTGTTGGGAAAACCAGATAGCTGCGTGCAGAAGAATGAATCAAGTATTTTAAAACATGTAGTACACATATGAAATATGGAAGTACAGGGATAGTACAAGGTAAGACTGGGAAAGTTGAGGTGGGTTCATAAGTGATTAGTTCAGGATCATTCCCTATATGAAAGGGGTTTTTTTTGGTGGTTATCTTTCACTTAAATGAAATTCCAAGTTAGAGAAACTGTGTATATGTATACATAGACACATATGCATGTACTCATTATAGAGGAAGAGGGAAAGAGATGTGCTATACAAAGTTGCAGTGTATACATGGTTAAGTTTACGGAAACATCACTGTCTTATCTCTTCACATTCCTTCTCTCACCTGTCTTACTGTGTGAGAATCACTGATAGCAGATTTTATTCACTGCAATAGAGAGGTTGCTTCAATAAGCCCAATTTTGAATCTTCCTTAAAAATTTATGTCGATTTCTATGAAAGGTGTATTTCGTTATCTGAATGAAACTTTGCTCATAAAGTGCTGGCATTTTCAATGAAGTGTGACCTAGGGAATTAATATATAGGTTATACAAAACTCTTGAAGTATATAAATGATTAGGACCTCATAAATTAAAAGCAGTACTGACAGTAAGTGAGATGGTACCTGTCATTTGTTTTGAAATGTGAATATAGGAATTTCTTTTGAATGGCAATTTCTACTTTTGTATTTCAGTGAAACTCAAATATTTTATATGCATACTGTAGAAAAAAAAAAGACGGTAGATACAAGTAGAATCTTTACACAAATCATTCCACAGAGGTAGGTTTCCTTTATACATTTATGAGCACATATATCCTATGTTGATATAATGACATTATTGTGGAACCTGTTCCCCCTCTTTCCTGACAATATCACTCTGGCCTTCTATATCCATATCTGTAGACATTGTGTGCAGTTTCCCTGTCGATAACATCTTCTATTAGTACAGTACATTTGTCTCATTAAGGATCCAGTATTGAAAAAAGGTAAAGTCCTTCCATAATTTACTCACATGTCCTTAGTTTTTACCTGGTGTCGTTTTTCTCATCCATGATCCCATTATGACACCACTTTACATTTAGTTATTATGACTTAGGCTCCTCTTGACTGTGACATTTTCTCCCAACTACTGTTTTTTTTTTAACCTTGACAATTTTGAGGAATATGGGGCAGATATTTTTTAAAATGTCTCTATTAGAATTTGTCTGATGTTTATCTCATAACAAGCTGGAACTATAGTGTTTTTGGGAAAAAGACCACAAAGTGCCATTTTCATCACCTCTCAGGGCTACGTAACTATCTACACAATTTGTGACTTTTGTTATTAACCTCATCACCTGACTGACCTAGTATTTTTTCGTTTTGTTATTAACCTCATCACCTGACTGACCTAGTATTTTTTCGTTTTCTCCAGTGTAAAGTTGCCTCCTTCCATGCGGTAGCCTTTTGGAAGGAAGTCGTTACACAGAGTCCACACCTGTTGTGTTTCTGTATTTCACTTACAAAACTTAGAGCCAGTCTGTGAGCATTTTGGCATTTCAGAGAGATACTAAGAAAACAGCAAACCTAAGTATTTCAGAAAATTACAAGTTATAGAAATAATTGAGTTCTGGCTCTTTTTGAAATAGTAGTATCCTCTGTCTCGGGAATTAACTTTTATGCGAACCTCCAAACAAAACTACTCTGGGCACATGAAGATTAATGTTTTTTATACTATGATGGTGTTTTCTAAGGTTTGGGCGTACTCCCCTCAGGCATGATTGTAATTATTTAATTTGTGGTAGAGCATCTGTAAGTAAGAACATGTTGAGCCCATTTATTTCAAATCAGGATTGATAGTAATAATCTTGGTGTTTATTTTGGTTTTCAATCTTATGAGCTGTTTAGATTTTTATTTTTAAAAAAGTGGATTTGATTTGAATAGAAGTATAGACCGAGCATTGCCTTCAAATATAATTGAGATACATTCAGTGCCTTGGAAAATGAGGATAATTAAAATGACAGCCTTTAAATGTCAAAGGAATATTTACAGTATATTTATGAATAGACCTCCTCTCTGGTTCTAAAGAAAATTACAAGTTGTGATGCTTAATGGAGTGAATAAACAGTTTATCTGAGCAAAACAATAGGCTTATATTAATCTGCAAAGTACTAGTTCAGGTAAGTTCTGAACCCCTATTTTTCGTGTATAAATCAGAACATTCATCCTGTATCAGACACAGCTTTGTTGACCTCCCTTTGATATAGTCTACTTTGTTAATGTTATGAATAAAATATGTTGCCTAAAAATAGAGATAATCTGTTCACCAAATGAGATAGAGTGGAGTTATCTTTATTGATCCAAGCACAGTACTTCTACTGAGGCCTAGTACGACATTAAGTTTTTTATTAGCTGCATCTTAACATTGATTCCTGTCCTGTTCTGTTCAGATACACCTGTCATTTATCTGTTAGGTGAATTACTGTCAAATCTTACCTGCCATTATACATAATAAATTGATATTTTGATTTTTATCATAAAATTTGTTTTAAAAAGGAAAGCTGTAAACAGGAATGAAGGCAAGTAGGCAGGCAAGCAGGAAGAGAGAGGAGGAAAAATGCTTTATTTCAATTTTTATTTAGTTGTTCACACTGGTTGTTGTCCCCTGCGGCCCCCACTCTCACCAGGGTCATCTGACCTGCACTGCTTCCAAGACAGTTGGCCCAACCACTACTCTACCAGGCATGCCTGAATCATAGGGCTTTATATTTATTTTTGTTAAATTTTATTGAAAGGTTTACCTTAGCATTCCAACCTATCAGTGTCCTTAAATTCTTACTTGGTCTTCCATTTTAAGCCTTTCTTCCTAAATTTGTTTCAATCTTAGGTAGTTGTGTTGAAGTCAGAAATTATAAACTGACCGCTAAATCCATCCCTGATGTGTTTTGTTAGACTAGTAGTAAATTCTGTATATATGTGTGTGTACATGCGCGCTAGCCTAGTACCTTCTGGATATTCGCGCGCCAGCAAGAGCACGTTTGCTAAGTTGTGTACTATCTGTGTCACCCACTTTGCTCCTGATTGCACGCGCACTTTGGCTTCACACATTGGCATTGCTTTTTGCAGCCAGAATATATGAGATCATTTGGCGCACCCTAGTGGAGTAACAGTTAGAAAGCAGTCCCCATACATCCCCAGGACCCAGGCTTGTGTCTTGGCTCCTGGCAGAACAACCAGTGTGAACAACTAAATAAAAATAAAATAAAATGCTGTTTCTTCCTTGCTCTTCTTCCCTCCCTTCTTGCCTTCATTCCTGCCTTCACCTTTCTTTATATAAAAAAGTTTTATGTATGTGTGTATGTGAGATCATTTATGAAAATATTGATTGGGATGAGGGAAGGGGCAGATCTTGTAGCCCTATAACTAGAAATTGTTCTTGTCTTCACTTTTTGCATATGACGTGAATTGTAATAAATACAGTGCTGTATACATTTCCAGGTTATTCATAAATGTATCATAATTAACTTTGTCTGGTGATTTGTTAAAATTAAGAAAGCTTGTAATCGAATATTAGTTAAAAAGGATAGCTTTTTACAACTGGGGACTCACCATTCCCTGAATTCTGCTTATGGATTCCCTTCAACACTGGGCCAGCATTCAGTTTGTTTATTCTCTTTCTTTTATAGAATTAAAAATTGTATTATGGCCACATAAAGAAGTAAAATTAACAGGTAAAGTTAATTTTTATAACCATCTCACTATACAGAACTATAATTTTTACATACAGTTAATATAAAAATGATGAGCTGTCTTGCCTCTAAAATATATGCCTGTGAGATCCAGTGTGCATTCTCCACGTGCAGCATAGCTAAATTGGGCTGTGGCGTGTTTCCAGCAGTGTCCTGTGTAGCGAGTGGCTGCTGACTCCCACGGTGCGACTCCGGCACATCTGGCTCCCTGTGTGTTGGGTTTCTCACAAGAGAAGGTGGCTTTAACATGTTAGTCCCCTCAATGGCTTTGAATGTGCTTTCCCCTGCAAAGCAGGTCAGATCGGTCTGCTAGACGGTTAGCAGACATCTCAGGACTAGCTTCAGAATGGAGCTCATAATTTGTAGGTTCCAGTAGAAAGTGTATAAAAGCAAATAACTAATTCATTGTTCTAGTTTCATACACACACACACACACACACACACACACACACACATCCTTTTTTAAAAAAAGACTAATTTTGGAGAAACATGTACCTAATCATGTATGTACAGCAACCAAAACCTCAGAAAGTGGAGAAGAAGGGGGAGGGTGGGTGTACCAGCAGTAAAAGGGATTCATCGTCCAGTTAAGGAAACACCGAAGTAGTCACTACGTAATATATACACATGTGAATTTACTGTCATGTAGATCTTAAACCTACATGATGGCGACATAGTGTTCTTCAATAAATTTAAAGAAGGAAAAGCGTGGCTCAGGTGGCGGGGGCATCTTAGATGTAGGCCATGTAAAGTTCAGCAATCCAAGTTCAACACCGGGCCAGGGGAAAAGAAAAAAGAAAATTTTGAAGAAAAAGGAAGAAACCCATTCTTATAACTTCTGTTTATTCTCTTTATTAGACTTTATCTCCTTAAAATTGATTCTTGTGTGAATCTTGAGTTCTGAAAATTTCATACTTTCAGTATTACTCTTGCTGACGTCAGTTTTACATAATGACTTTCTTATTTAACAACAAAGAATCATCAGACATACTCATATTTCTCCCTACACCTAATCACTTATTTTATATATACAGGGGGAAATGTGGTATCAGTTAAAATTTGAGTATTATGCTCTAGGTGATATGCTTAAAGAACTAACTATATATAGATTATTTCTTAAAATATCAGATAGTCCTTTAAAGTGGATACCATTGTTTGTCCTATTTCATAGGAAACGAGGCTTGAAGAGGTTAGGTAACTTAACTTGTGTCACATAACTTCTGGTAGCAGAGTTGAGATGTTGTGATTTAAGTTATCCTTGTCTCTCTCTGATGACACTGTATAGTTTCTATGTGTCCTCATTTTCCTCTTGTTATGATGTTTTAGAAACTTGCTTCATCACCCCTTTTCTTATATCTTAATTCTATCCCTATCCCTGTCCCCTCAACCTACAAATAAAGTTGAGTGCTGTTAGCCATTAAAACACAAACAAAAAGCACACTCACAAGCTTGCTTTGACTTTGTTTTCCCTCAGGTTGTCAGTTCTCATTTCTCTCCTCCCTTGAACCACTGGCTCGTCTGCCCCCTCATCTGTCACCTGCTCGCTGTTGAACTCAGATCACTGTAGTTGCTCCTGGCACCTGGAAACTGCTTTTTAGGGGACTGTCCCTGAACCACGATGATGGCAGCTCCAGTGGCTGCCTTTCCTCCGCCTCCCTCTCCCTCTCACCATGGGGACCCCTGCCATTCCGCATCTCATGGTCAGGGCAGTTTCAGCTTTGGGTCCCTTGATAAGAGTCTTTCCTTGCCTTTTTTATTTTTATTTTTTAGGTCTCTTGATTCTCTTTCTTCATCTTGGCTCAGTTGTCCCCTAGTACCATGTGCTTCTGTGGCGGTTTCCAGGGTTCCCTGCTCAGTCTTTTCCTTGTCCTCTGCAGCCAGTGACTGTGTCATGGCTTCAGCTGTTGCCTGATCTCTAGCTACACCTCATCCTTGTTTGCTGAGTTCTGATTTGCCCTGTTTGTAACCATCTCTGGGACCTAAAACATGGAACACCTGTGAAAGCTGTTTTAAATGTCAGAGATTCAAGTTTTTACTAACTTTTCCATCTGACTTTTTGTGCTCTTTAGTCTTTTTTCTCCTGTCTCCTCATCTGCCTAATTGCCCAAGTTGAGAAATTATTAGGCGAATCCCTTTAAATTGTTTCTTTGCTTCCCTGTTACTCTCATGTTTAACTGGCCAGTGTAACCCCATCCCACTATTTAAAGGTGCTTCCTGCCTTTTGCTCTGGGTTAGGTCTTGACTTCTTGTAGGAGGTTTCCAGCTGCTCACAGTGCTTTCAGTCTCATCTTCCCAGCTCCCTCTCTCTCCGTACCCGTTTTCCACAGTGCTGGCTGACTTAGGACTGATTTGTCATATTTCAAACTAATTTTCATTATTTAATTTTTAAATGTTATCCATTGCTTGCCTCTGAGCTTAATTAACTCAGCACATACTTCTTGAGTATCTCCTGTGTGCTGGGTACTACTCTCCATGGAGCTCGAGCACTGAAGAAGACAGACACAATCTTTGCTCTCCTGGAGCTTAGTCCAATTGAGGGAAGTGGACAAGAAAGTAAATGACGCGTTAGAAAGTGTTAAGTATCCTGAGGAGAAGTAAAGTGGGGAAGACCCCAGGGTGTGGGGTGGAGGGATGGTGGCAATTTAAATGGGCTAATTCAGAAAAGCTGCACTGAAAAGGTAGCACTGGAGCAGAGATTTGAAGGAGTTGAGACAAGTGTGCTGTACACATATCTAGGGGAGAACATTCCAGGCTGAAGGCCAAGATTCGAGGACCTGAAAGTGGAAAACCGGGTAGCTGTTGTCACAAAGAGTTCGTGAACACTTGGGGGAGCAGTGGCTCAGCGGAGTGGAGTACAGGGAAGGGAGGTGGTAGGGCCTCCTTGTCCATCGTTCAGGAGAATAAACCCGAATGCAGGAGTGTGGAAGAGATTGAGGGAAGCGGTGGAGCAGGGAGCCTGTTAGGAGGGTAATTCAGTCATCCAGGAGCGTTCTCGTGACTGATGAGGCTCATAGCCGTGAAGGTGGGAACAGTTGTCGGACCCTGGCTCAGTTTTAAAGGTGGGACCGTTAGTATTTCTTTGATACATGATATGGGGAATGTGTATGTATGTGTGAGGAAGAGAGAGGAGGACGTTACTGATGTTGCTGAGGTTTTTAGACTGAGCGGTGTCAAGCATGCAGCTGCACGTACTCTTCTGGAGTAAGGGCAGCGGCTTAGTGTGCGCATTTGGAGTCGTCTGTGTGTAATACCGTTCAGACTTTAAATTGGCTGAGACCATCACGGGAATGAGCTGCCCATAAAGACCAGCAGTCTGGCGACTGACCCCGGCAGTCCGCAGTCCTCGAGAGAGAGGAGACTTGAAGGAGCCAGAGAATGCAGTCGGAGCTGTCTTTAGGGAGGGTGAAAAGCGGAAGAGTAGGATGTTCTAGAATTCAAATGAAACAGTATTTCAAAGGAGGGAAAATGATTAACTATGTCAATTGATAATTCAAGCAGAAGGGACGGGTAAAATGATGACTGCAGTTTGACATTGGATCCGACACAAAGGGATTATTGATTTTGATTAGCTATTCTGGTCGTGTTGGTAAAACTATTGGAGTAAGTTCTAGAGAGAATACAGATTTTTAAGAAAGTCATTTAGATACCTCTTTTAAGGAATTTAACTTAGAGGGTTAGAGATTAAAAAAAAAAATGGGAGAAATAACAGCGAATTTGTGTGTAGATTGTAATGTTCCTAGACAATAATTGATACAGACAGGAAAATGACAGTTGAGTATGAATAGGAAAAGCAGAAGGCAGTGATTTATTTTCACACGCAGCAGGGTTTGTTTTAGAAAGGAGCGTGGTCAGCTTCTCTAGAGAAGCAAGAAAGAGCACGTGGTAGATGCCAGTAGGTGGGTTTGTGAGGTGGTGAAAGGAAGTTCTTCAGCTGAGGATGGGGATAAGAGACAGGTTGAAGAGGAAAGGAGAAACCTAGTCATTTGGAAAAGTGAATGGACTAGGCAAAATGTCTTTCTGGACCAGTGAATGTCTTGCTGATGAATTTTAGGTTTCTTTGCAGCCGTGTTCAGCCGTGTATGTGGGCATGAAAGCAGGATTTCACCAAAGGTTGTGTTTTCATTAAACACGTATGACATAGGCAAGAGCAGACTTAGCAAACTTTTTCATAAATATTTGAGCTTTTGCTGGCTGTTTGATCTCTGTCACAGCTACTCAACTCTGCCCTGTTGCCCCACTGTGGCCATCATCGGTTCTCAAAGTGAATTCACGTAAAACTTTGTAAGAACAGGCAGCAGGGCATTGCTGCTCCGCTGATTCTCCCCGTGAGTGACACCCGTGAGTGGCGGTGACAGCAGACCATGGAGTTGAAGCTGGATAGGGAGGGGAGAGCAGGAGAGAGTGAGAGGTTGTGTGAAGGCTCTCTCACTGTCTCCTGACTTCTCCTCTGCTCTTTGAACCCACATCTTGAATCTCATTTTCTCTCTGCCCGAAGTGCTCCTTTAATCCTCCGTTTAGATGTCATCTCTTTTTATACCTGTACTCTCACTTCCTCTGCAGTGGCTACTGATGTAGAAAATGGTCAATAAATGCTGAAAATTGAAATTCTCCACTTTAGTTTGGTATGTAAGATGATTTCAAATTGGGGAGATCGTGAAAGTTGGCTTATATTCCGCAGCCAATTTCACACTTGAGCTTTGTTCCTGCTTCCGTTTAGCTTTTACCTGTCTGCTATTGTTCACATGAACAGGGTCAGGTCGTGCTCTGTTCCTCTTTCCTGTGTGATGCTTAGTTGGAATTCCCTCTTTCTCTCCACGGATCTTGGATTGGTGTGTTTATGCTGCTGAGAATGGATGTTTAAACTTCTGACCTGCAGTAAACTTGTGAGTGTAGTAACTCACTGACTTTTAAGTTACTCTTTCTCTTTCAGTTGATTGTAGAAGTAGTTTTTCTAGTAATTATGGACTGTCAGATATGCATAGAATCTTTTTGTAGAGGTTCGAGAAATTCTGTGGAGTATCTAGTTCAACTTTTCGTATTATAGTTTGAGAAGTTGGGACCTGGATTGAGTGACTAGTGTGTATGTCAGCTCGCAGCGCTGCGGCTAGGGCTGCACACTTGGGTTTCTAGAGTCTCTGTTTAATACTCGCTCTGCGACAGTAACACCTGTCCAGATAGGATATGACGGAGTTGATCGCAAGCTAGAAAATAGGAACTTCCGTGACAGGTGACACCCTCTATAAAATCATAGTAACCAAATGCTAAATGTGATTAATATCAGCGGGAATCTTCAGAGCGTTGAATAACCACATGCTTCCATGAAACTGTCAGTGAGCAGGTGCTGTAGGCTTGTTTCACTGCGGCGGTTATGATGAGAATTTCAATTAAAATTAAATGCATGAATCTTTTCTTTAAAAATCTGGGGTAAGTGAACATACGGAGAATTCAATTTGAATATTTAAAGGCCAATTTCTAATCTTATTTTTTGTTGTTGTTTCTTTTTAATAAATTCTTTCAGAAAGATGAGGTCTATCTGAACCTGGTGCTGGACTATGTTCCGGAAACGGTCTACAGAGTTGCCAGACATTACAGTCGAGCCAAACAGACGCTCCCTGTGATCTACGTCAAGGTGCGTAACATGGACTAATTTCCCATTTCGCAAGTGCTTTATAAGAGTGTTCAGTGTGTTTGCACTACCGTCGCATCGAGCACAGAGGGGCAAGCTGCAAAGAGGTGCCCGGGAGAGCTGCAGTTCTGACGTCGTGATGCCTTTATCTTGTACGTTCCATGAGTCACATGTTGAGAGTTATTTGCTGTCTCTGACAAGTGAGTTTTCACAATTACAAATTTTAATCCTGCTGTCCAGAATTAATTTCTGATAGCTTTGTGCTGTAGACTGAAATAGGAGCAAGCATAGCATGTAAAATTAAAAAATACAGTTAGAAGTATGATCAAATTCATTGTTTTATTGTGATTTGTAGATACATGTATGATGACTAACCAGAATTTCAACTTGATAATTTTAAATATGCATATACTCCACAAAATGTTGCTTTATTTCTGACAGCCAGTATTATTGTCATCTCGTTTATGGATAGAGCTTGTGGCATAGAGGCCTTGGTTACCACTGGTTAAAATCGTGGTAGAAGATTAGAACAGATGATTATTTCCTTAACCTATGGTATTGTAAAAACTAGGAGTTAAGTTTGAAATATCTAAATGTAATTTTTTTACATTTTACTCCTTACAAAAATGACTAGAAAATAAAATGGCATTTCCAACTGCTTTAAAATCAGAGTAATTTAATTTTTGTTTAATAGTTACCATTTTCAAATTTAGTATAAGATGTGCAAAGCCAGGAGTCCAATAGCTAGATAATTGTGGCAAGGAGTCCAGGATTCTTACTAAATTCAGGGCTGAGAATTAAAAATCCAATTCCATTATTTGGGCGTCTCAAAACTTAATTGAATTTTTTTTTTTTTTAAATGGGTCATTTCACCTATAGTTTCTCGATCTGGAATTTGCTGATTGGGTTATTGCAATCTTTTATCATGTATCTCAGCCTTCTGTGTTTCCTGGAAATTGAGACATTAGATATATTTTTGTAGGAGTTAGGACTTTCATATGTAGGATGGAGGACTTTCTTAAGGAAGAATATAATATCTTTGTGTAGAAAATGTCTTGTGGTCATTGTTGAAATCCATTAATTCAGCAGTTACAAAATATTGTTAATATTCTAATGTTATTCTTCTTAATTTGTAAATTAGAATGCTTTCACAGAGAGAAACTTTGCTAAGCCAACTATTTGTTTATTCAGAGGTTCAGTTTGTGTGTGTGATAAATTTCCTTTATTTACTAAAATGTATATATAATAATGAAATGATTCTGTAGTACCCTCCAAAGATGAACAATGATTTGTTTTTGTGTTCTGTGTGAGTTGTATAGCTTTTCTCATGAGTTAATATCTTTGATTGATTCCATACTTTCTATCATGACAGTGTTCTGGGTTCATCATATACATTTCTTCCCCAGAATTGGCCTTAGCCTTTTCTTCAAGGAGACCTTATTCTTTTAGTGAGAAATGGTAGAGACCACAGTCTGGATATTAGTGGTGCTTAATGCCAGAGGTTTGGTTACTTTTTCTCAGTCTTTTTAGTGGACAGAGCTAGGAAATACATGGGTATTTTTTCAAAGATAAAACATATCTTTTTTTAATACAAAACAGAAACAGTAGGCTATTGATATTTCTAACTAAAAATTGGGAAACAACAGTCTACATTTGTAGTATACATATTTCTTTAAAAATTTCACTTTTAATGAATGTATAACTACTTATATTCTACACACTACATCTTAATATAGAATGCCATACTGCCGCCACCAACTGAAGATAATATATTTTGCGACCCTTTTTATTCCAGTGATATATTCCACTAGAGGCAAACAGTCCAATTTCTCTGTTTTAAAGAAACTTTGAATAATTCCTCTCTTTATTACGCTTTGCTTCATTTTACTTTTTAATAGATCGTTTCAAATTTTAAAAAATCAATTATACCTCAATATTGCTTCAAAATTAATATGCAACATTTATATGGTTCCAAAGTAAAAGCTACAAAATAAGTTACATACAGTCAGATAAATTTAGATTTTGTCCTTGTGTCCTCTACTCTATTCCTCTCCGCTCCCATAGCTAAAATATTTTAAGTGTTTATTTATTTTTTTTTAAGGGAAAAGTACAGGCAGGAATGAAGGCGAGTAGGCAGGCAGGAAGAGAGAGGAAGAAGAACTTTTTATTTATTTAGTTGTTCATTTTGGTTGTTTCTACCGGCCCCAGGACATGAACCCTGGACCTTGGGATGTATGTGGACTGCGCCCAACCACTACTCCATCAGGGTGTGCCGACCCTACCATTTTTTAAATAAGTATGTGTTTATTTTATTCTTTCTGCTTGACCTCCTTTTTATGTATTCATTTTCCTCTCCTTGCTGATTTATTTAAGACTACATCCTGGAGATCTTGCATTAATAAAGCTAGATAGCTATATATATTTTGCCTTCCTTTTTACAGCTGCACATTTGTGTACCATATAGCTGTACCCTAATCTATTTAGCCAGTAACCTATTCCTGAGCGTATTGTTATATTGTTTTTTTCCTTATGGTGTGGCTTTGTTTTGTTTTTAATTACAAATGTTTTAGTAAAGAACCTTGTACAGATCTTTCTGTATTTTTGATATCATGTATTTGGATGAAATCTCTGGCATCCTATATTTTAAAAGAGAAAATAAAAGTATGCCTATTGAAGTTGGCACACATAGAAAGCTCTAGCATTTTCCCTTTATTCTATTTCCCATTTATTCTATTTAACCAAAGCATTTCCAGAGTCGGCTCTTGCCCCTGAACTTTATTCTTTGAGGACACAAATCTGTTCTTACTTTGAGGGTCAGAAAAGATAAAAGCATTGTTTGAAATGGGTACGTTGATCTCATTCACTTACTCATTTTTGCAGTTTCTTGAAACCTGCTTTTTGTGAAAAACCTTGAATTGGGAAGTGGAAACAAAAGTGGTAAATACATACAACTCTTGTTTTCATGAATTTCACTATCTCATGAGAACTGTTTTGGCATAGACATTGCAAAAGTGGCAGCTACAGTTCTTTGTGATCGTCTTAACCTTCTTCTGGGGTAGAGCATGTTCTAGCGCCTTCTTGCGTTGGGCTTCTTTCTTCATCCCTTTTATAATTCTGGTCTTTTTGAAGTTGATAATCCTTAATTCAAGTTAAAAAGGTTCTGAGCATCTTTGCTTTTCTGTTGAGCATCTTTAATAACTAAGTAAATTTGAAAATACAATTCTAAAATAGGTGCCTGGCAAATCATTTTTATGAACTTGAATTTTTACCTTAATTTATGTAATGTTATTTCAATAAATTGTTTGAAGAAAAGACATGTTTAAGGGATAGTCTGAGTGCGCAAGAGAGCTGGATGTATTTTTGTCAATCAGAAGCAGATGATTATTCTGTGTATTGACAACGGCTGTAGTGGCACAGGGAAGACACCGGACCTGCTTAGATTGGAATCTTTGTTACTATGTTCAAATTGCATTCAGACTGTTCACTGGGCTTCACTTACCGCTCCTGTGGAAATGAGGATAAATGTATGTCTCAGAATGATTGCAAGAATTAAACAAATAGTGAAATACATTTGGTTTGTTCAAGTTAAATAAATCTCAAATTTCAGAATGGCCAAGACAACTGAGTTTCTAAGAGCTTATCATTCTAGTTGCTTACTTTGTGATCACGCTACTTAATGATTACATTTTGTGCTTTTAGTTACTAGAATAAAATGGAAGAAAATAAAGCATAATTTAAAACATACCACAATCACTAAGTTTAATGTCATTACTCATCCTGGCCTTAGTTACTTTATGTGTAAAACTGAAGTAATTTTACGTGTTATCTAAGGGTTAAGGGCTAAGAGAAATAATACATGCAAAGGATTGAGAAAAGTATTTGTCACCTGATAAGACTGTTTCTGTTATCATTGCTTTTCTTTCTATAGAAAGTATCTTGGTTTTGCTATAAAAATACTTTTACAAACAACAAAAAAGAGATCTCGAATTGCGTATTTCGTCCTTCATCTTGACTTTTTGGAAGATAAACTGAAGAGAATGATGATAGAATGGATAAATGGATACATTAAAAAAGACACCTTATGCTCTTTTTTGACAAAATAACATTTCCCCACTGATTTTTGTTGACTTAGACATTAGTACCCTGACAAAGATTTAGTAAAATCTCTCCTTTAATAATAAATTAATGACTTTGAACCTGGTTTTTTGCAGAAGCTCATTTTGTCCGTGGTAGTGAATTAAACGCTTAGAACTCAGAAAGTAAGCTTTAGGGCTTAGAGAGTAATTAATTTCAAAGCTTTCAAAAAATTATATGAATACCTAAATTACTTAATTCTAACTTTGGTAGCAAACTAATGACTTTAAGATTATAGCTATACATTTTCCATAGTGGTTCATTTTAAGAAATTCTTAAAATATTTCTAGCTTTAGTTCGATACAACAAAAGGATAACTGAAATTCAACTACCTGCGGTGTTAATCATGCCTGTTTTGAGGAAAGTAGATCTTGTTACTATTAAGTCTTTGCAGTGACCTCTAGGGATGGTGCCTTTGTTAGTGTTTGAAGTGACCTTGACTTGTGTTTTTTTGTTGTTTACCGAGTCAGTGTTACCTTTGGTTTGTTTCATTTCAAAATTTTTTTTCTATGGTCTGTAACTTTGGAGTAGAGGTCAGAATATGATTATTCAAAAATTTAAAAGTGAACCAGAACCCTGACTTTGGGATAAGTTCTCCCTCATCTCAGCAGAGAACCTCATTCTTTCCTTCCATGCAGACCCAATTTCTTAATGTATCTTTCTTGTAATAAATTTGAAATAAAATATTATTTTAAGTATATTGATGTCAGTAGTCACGTAGGATCTGTTTTTAAATGCTGTTTTAGAGTCTACTTATTGTGAAGGGTAATAATTACGCAGGAATAGTAGTGATGTTACTAACAGGGTTTCTGATGTCTTGATATATCGTTGATTATAGATTTTCATGATCAGTGTGAGTGTTTTCCCAGACCTCTGTATCAGTAACCTCTGGGCCTGACATCTCAGAAAAATATTCTGCTAAAGATGAAACTGCAAGTACTTTTAAGGAGTGGTGAATTTAAAACTGACTTGGTTTCTGAACTTTTTAATCAATCTGTGTCTTTTAAAAAAAAGGCACCCATCTTAGTAGGCTTGTGGTGAGACAATAGTAAAAATTTTGAAAACACTTTGTAGAATTTCCTTTTTTAAAGTTATTAAAGCATGGTGTAAATATAGCACGTCTCTTGAAACTTTCCCTAGCTGTTTAATATAAGAATAACATGAAACTTGTAAAAAGATTAAGTCCCTAGCATTTCACTTCTGTTGTGAAAATTTGTTACTTTATTTACTGCTTGAAGATTGTTTGGGAAAGTATTCAATTAATATTTGCTCTTTATTCTAGTTGTATATGTATCAGCTATTCCGAAGTTTAGCCTATATCCATTCCTTTGGAATCTGCCATCGGGATATTAAACCACAGAACCTCTTGTTGGATCCTGATACAGCCGTCTTAAAGCTCTGTGACTTTGGGAGGTAAGCCAGTGCTCTTTACCTCTCCCATCCTCTTCCCCTGTTCTGCCTCCATGCATGTGTTTTAAAATACATTCCTTTCACAATGTCAGTCGTGAATTATTGCAGGGAGTATAAAGCAGTGCAGTTTCATGTGAGGGTACTTTTGGTAATTTGTCAGATATTTAAGTGTATATAGTCTTTTTTTTTTAAATGATCATATTCTTTATAAATGTCTGTTAGGACAGTGACCAGATCGATTATAGTATACGCACGTATATTGTAGTACACGGTGTGAAAAAGAATGAAGTAGCTCTGCACTAAAAAGAGATGGTCTCTAAAAATGTAAAGTCAAGACTGTTCATATATGGTATGCTTCCCTTTGTGTCTTAAAAACACATAGAGTGTAGTCCTATGTATACAGATTGATATTTGGCTTATTTCTGCAATGACACATAACAAATGCATAACGTTGATTGCCTCTAGGAAAGGAAACTGAGTTGGGAAATTTACTTCTTCATTGACTTAATTTGAAAGATTATTATGTATATACATATTCCTTTTTCAATAAGAATTAAGTTTTAAAAATACTATGCATTGCTATGTATCTTTTTAATTTCAGAGTTAACTTTGATTTAAAGATGAGGTTAAAAGGTCTAGCAGCAGTGTTTTCTTCTTTCCTCTATAATTTAGACTGTAATTCTCTTTTCTGCAAATTCCAACACGTTTTGTTTTCTTGAACTCATTCATTGGTAATACACTGTAGTTAAGAATCATCATTTCTGTTTCCTTAGTATTCAGCATCTTGATACTTCTCTGCCCTAACCTTTCAACATAAATCAAGCCTGTATCCCCATGTAACACAGGCAGTTAACTATTACTTCCTTTCTTGTATCATCACTTAATCTCTTTCCTCTTAGTCCATAGTGCATCTCCACATAATTTGGATTCTCTTCCAATATTCCAATATTTTTTCATAAAATAAGCACATGTGCACGTCATGAGTTAATTATTCTTAATCAGACCATTCCCTTTGTAGTTTCATAATTTCAGACATCTAGCACAGGATGTTTTGCCACTGAGAGTGACTGACTGGTCTGAACTGTAAAAAGATTATGAGACATCAAGTTTAATAGTTTTCATTCTCGATATTCTGTCAACATACTCTGGCTGTCAGCCATTCTTTTGGAATATAGAAATCACATTGTTCTAATCAGTTTAGAATAGGGATTTCATTTGTATGGTCATATCTCATTTTTGTAAGCCCCTGATAATAGCCCCCTCACCACCACCCCCCCCGCCCTTTTTTTTTTTTTTTTTTTTTTTGACAGTTTGGGGTATACACTTTAGTCTCTTAGTACCAGCTTGGCGATGACTTGAACATAAGAGTATTACTCCTTTGTAAATAATTCTTTAGTAGATGAAATAGGGTCTGGATGTAAGTGAAGGGCTTGTTGGGCTTTCTTAGGACTATATGTGGACCTCTATATTGGATGCCCTCGGCCTTCAAAATTATTGGCAGCCTCACCTGCAGGTAAGGTGAGAAAGTGAAGAGAATGTAGTGAAGCAATTTACAGGCTGCAGAGTTCCCACTTTACCTTCTTTATCTATATGATAAATGGATAATTGGACTCCATCTTTTAATAAAAGTAATCATTTAAAGATAGAAAGGTTTTAATCAGTTATGCTGAAGAATGCCTTAATTTGCATACTATCTAAACAAATTAGCATTTATTAATGTATGAAATACTTGCTATATATCAGTATTTGGGGAGAATGTTAAATAAACTTCCTTCTACCTTCAAAACTGGTGGAAGAACAGATTAATTAATGTCAGAACTGTCATTGACCATAAATGGAAGAAAAATATATCCAAACTTGGAAACCCTTATGACTACTTTTATCTGTCTCTACTCTGATTCCTGTACCTTTATCTCAAAGTGTGTTTGCCTTTTTTCTTGTCCCTTTTTAACAGTTATGATTTAATTATTTGTACTTTCTGTATTTATCTTTGCTACTGTTACATGTTTGAAG
The DNA here is from genome assembly GCA_004363575.1 of Solenodon paradoxus. Taxonomy (NCBI): domain Eukaryota; kingdom Metazoa; phylum Chordata; class Mammalia; order Eulipotyphla; family Solenodontidae; genus Solenodon; species Solenodon paradoxus. The sequence goes on from RJWH01004669.1 coordinate 30,581, forward strand.
AGTTAACTCCCAGCTGCAGTGATTTTCAGTGTAATGTGTCTTCAGGTTATCTTGAAAGACATCTCAGAAGAAACTAATTACTATTAATATACTTGCTTTAATGTTTAAAATATATGCCACAAAGTACTTTGGAAGAAAAGTTGGATTCAGAGAACATATAATTAAACTCCCGACAATAGAGTTAGAATTCAGAGGCTGTGAATCATCATCCCTGCATTAAAGGAGAGGGGACTGTCTTTTTTTATTGGGTAATGAATGTTTAGATACTTAATAAATTGACCAAGATGGTGGAAAAATAAAGCACATTACATCTGTAAGCCAGGGGATTTTTACTCTTGAGGCAAAAGCGAAATGTTAAGAGAGTGCTCAGTCTTAACCCTTCAAAAAATATATTGGATAAGAAGTATTCATTGCGGGTTGTCCCTCTTTTCTGCCCTTCTTTCTTCGTGTTTTAGAGGTGTAATTTCAGGAATAAAGGATCAGAAGAAATTGAGTATCTGTCCTTTATGTCTTTATCTTTTTTTTCTTAGTTGACAGTTGAGAAAGGCATTCTTTGAAAGTTACTGTTCTTGTTGTGAGTGATAAATTAGAATTATGTTTCTTTTTATCAGAAATAGTCATGGATCATTTTTTCTTTTTTCTTTAATGTTTTATTGTTTTACTCATTTACAATACTGTGTGTTTTTTCTGGAGAGTAGAGTCACACCGTAGTCAATGTGTCTGTCACCTCACACTCACCATCAGACTTCTTTGCTTGTCCCCACTATCATTTTTGTATTTTCAACCCAGGCTCCCTTCCCATATTTTATTTTTCATATGTGTGTGCTTGGTATAATGTGATTCTTAGGTAAGCATTCATTGCTGTGAATGATAGTCATTTAGGCTCTTAACATTTAGATTTAGTTTAAAAAATTTCTTCTTTTTATTTTTACTTTTTTCACTAGTGCAAAACAGCTGGTCCGAGGAGAGCCCAATGTTTCGTATATCTGTTCTCGGTACTATAGGGCACCAGAGTTGATCTTTGGAGCCACTGATTATACCTCCAGTATAGGTAAGTACTGAATCTGATATAATTCCTTGTAATTACTATTTGCATATAGGCTTTAGCGATTTGTCATTAGAAACCTGTATCTTGAATATTTGACGGGTATGCCCTAAACTATATCTTTTTAAATACTGATATATAAAAGTGTGTAGAATTTTTTTAATTCACTTTTTAGAATTCAGGGTATATTTACTATTCTACTTGTAGGTTTCTTGGACTGTTAGAATAATACAGTTATTCTTCTGTGACCACATAATACATTTATGTTGAATATAAAATTTTCATTATAGCTGACATATATACCCTCCACCCCTTTTTAAAATTCCCCTGAAGTATTCACTTCTGAGCTTGATCACCAGTTGGAGAATTTACATCAACTGTGTTTATGAAGAAAGTTAAGATAATCATATTGGTGGTACTCCTGGATGCTCTCAATTGCTTATTTTAGTCAACTCAAAAGTAAGTTTGATTTTTTTCTTTTGTAGTTCGGCTAAATGCAGTGAGTCTTCAGAAGTCTCCATGAAAGATCTTTAGCATTTGAAGGAAGTGAATGGAGGCACTTTTCTTTAATCTTCATTGACCTTTTGTCATTTTAACCCAAGTTGGGGAGAGGAAGGGTTAAGGAGGAGCAGCCTTAGGCTAGGTGTGAGGGTAGAGGTCAGGATTATTTTACTGCTTTATCGTGTTTCTGAAAAGAATTCCTTAGTCCAAAAATAGAAACAAAAGCACACAAATACCAAAAAGAAAACAGAGAAAAAAGAAACCAAAAAAGCACAGTGGTAGAAAACTCATAATATAATACTTGGATAAATTTTGTCTTTTGTTGCAAGTGGAAATTCTCTGAAGCAAACAAAGAACTCTAAACAAAAACTACATTACCATTTTGATTCACCAAAAGGCAAAATGCCACAGAGCATTTTGATTTGTGCTGAGGGGGTAGCAGTTTACCCTCCTTTCTTTAGTATTACTGTGTAAATGTCAGCAGAGTGAAAAAGACTGAAAACACAGCAGTGTTCTTATGAAAGTAGCTTTGCCCTTCAGGGGCCTGAAAAGGTCTCTGGGCCCAGTGACTCTGCAGAGCTACTTTGAGCCCCACTGCACTGGAGGCATAGTGTGTGTGAGTCTGTGTGGTATAATTGTGTGTGTGTGTGTGTGTGTGGTGTGATTGCGTGTTCACGTAATGCCCAGTTTCATTGTTAAGGTACAAATGGTAAGTTGTGAAAAGGGTATTTGGCTTAGACTAGAACTGGATTTGAGTCCCAGGTGTGTATGATTTAGCTAACCTGTAAAGTACTGACAGTTTGGCCTTCCTTTCTGAGTGCCTGCGAGGATAAAATACATTGCTAATGAAAGTGTGAAAGAAATGTAAGGTTCTTTTTGTGTGTTTAACTTGTTTTCAGTCCTTTGTCATTGGTTTTTCTAGCTGCTTTTGTGTTGTATTTAAGTATATGACACTATAATTTGCATACCAGACATTGAGATGAGTTGTGCTAGGGTCACCTAAAAAAAGCATTTTGTTGCTTTAAAAAACTCATGACCATTATCATCTGACACATGAAGTCATGTTTATATAAACCTTTGACTCTTGAGTTCATTATTTCTATAAATGCTCATGTACGTACCACTTCTCTGGCATCGTCTGACAAGAGAAGGATACTGTAGTCTGTTTTCTCAACTGGGAGCACTTCTCCGGGGGCTGTGAGTACTTGTTGTCCAGCAGTCCCCGTCTCATGACTGAAGCCAGAGTCTGGCCTTCCAGGTTTAGGACTCCCTTTATGTCACTGATTCAGTGAGTCCTCTTAAACTCAGATTAGTGCAGATTTGCCCTCTCCTTTTAGATTTAGGATTCTTGCCTCTTAAGACCCTGGAAGATTTGTAAACCGACAAAACCAACAATATTTAAAAGTATACAACACCAGGTACATTTTAGAAGTATTTCTTACAATGATATTTAAAGTGAGAAAAGAGGTGTTTCTGGCTAGATTGTTGTATTTGAATCTAACCAGAGCTAAGACTGATGGCTCTGATGACATTATCTCATTGAGGAATGAGAGAGTGATAGATCTTAAAGACTCTAGAAGACAGTTTGTTACTCTGTGATGCTGAGGCAGTTAGTTATTCCAGACAATGGGAAGGATTGAGAACTGAAATTGGGTTCCAGGCCTAACTGTTCTGTTCGGTAGCTTCACCTTGGACAAGCTGTTAAATTTCATTGTGCTTTAACATTCTTACCTATGAAGTATGAAACATTTAAGTATTTTTAGTATGTGAGTACTAAGCTTCACACAAGTAAAGAATTCAGTGAGCGAAAGCCTTTATTTTTATACCTTATATTTCTGTTTTAGTCTGAGGAATTTTATCTGTTTGTCCAATGAAGTAAGAACATAAGATTTCAGTATCTCACAGTTAATAAATGATAAATATCTTGTTTTTAGTGATTTGGCTAAGTTGTCATGAATTGAGGGCCACTAGTATGACTGCTACCTGAATCTTTGGATTATTAATCTTCTGTGACAGCCAGTAAGCAATAGTATTGCTTAATTTTTATTCCATATTTGTAGCTGAATTCTGCTTAAGAAAGAATTTCTCATGTTTTCTTTTGTTTTGTTTTTAAATGGAAGTATAATTACTCTCCTGCAAGTTTTCCAGCCTTGTCTTCCGGGATGAGTTATGTGCATAGAGGAAAGAAGTGGGTGCCTGTTACCTTCCAGCTAATTAGCTAGGTAAACATACAATTTTAAATTTAGATAGAAATAAAGCATTTACATTTATGAGACACATATTTTCAACTTAATTTTAAGAATATTGCTCTTGGCGTTGAGTGAAGTAGAGGCTCCTTAGCAGCAACTTTCCCTGTAGCATTTCGCTCCCAAACTAAATGAGCATTTGTCACAAGTCCACCTCATGTTTGCCATCCTGTCTTTCATATTTGCTTCATGTGTTTGTAAAATGTGTGTCTTGGTTATCATCACTTGCAATTGGACAAACTCACCTGGAATTCTTAAATGAATGGTGTGTCATTTTTCTAGGTCAGTATAATGTAGTCACAGAGCAGGATTTCCAGTTCTTCTTGATAATATATCTCATCACATCACATTACATCAATTATTTATTGTCCTCCATGCCATTCACTATTTTCCTCCCCTCCCAGTTAGTGTGAAAGCCAGCCATGATTTATGTTCATCTCTGTAAAAACACTTCATCATTGGTTCTTACAAAAGCCAGAAATCTCAAGCATCTGGAATCTGAAAATTAGCTCTTTCTTATAGAAAATCTTGATGATGGTGGGCTATAAATAGTGACCATAAAATTTATCTTCTCACTTGGTAATACTTTTAAGAGAGAAAGGGGATGCTATTAGTAATTATGCCAGTGCATTAGGTCTAAAGCCGAGAGTGTCTTGGGTAAGACAGGATGTATGCTTTAAATTATTTAAGTTTATTAAATTTATTTATACTTTATGAGAATTTATCCTATCGTTCTTAAATGTTTTTCTCTCAGAATTGAAATTCCCATTTTGACTTAAAGTGAATTATTTGCAATTTATGAAATAAAGTATATTTTGCTATCTTTGGATTTAATGTATATTATATATTTACTATATTTAATAGGCATTTAATTAAGTTAGTTAAAATGTTATTGATAATTTAGTAATATATTCAAACATTTGTCTCTCAGTCGTAATGACACTATGAAAGTCAGCCATTTGAAGTCTGAAAATGTTTTCTTCGCGTTTGCATTGACTGGGACCTTTGCTGCTATGAGAGCAGCTGCTCACCTGCAGAGGCTGTGTCGCTGGGGCCTGTTGCGAGTGTGATAAACATGATCGTACCCTGTGTTTCGGTGCCCAGATTCTCTGTATTGACCATTGAAGACTTGAACTCCTGATGTTTCATAATTAAGTAGGCTTTGCCCTTTATTGGAGTATTGTTATTGGACTTACTTTAGTAAAATTTTAACAATTTAAAACTGCATTGATTTGATGACTTTTTCTATTTGAATTTTACTTTTGCTTGTGACATTCTCTGATCAAAGTCAAATTAGATAACTATAAAAACTGTTTTCAGCACGACTTATGCTACAAAATATTAATACGCCTTTTTTTCTTTTCTCTTCAGATGTGTGGTCTGCAGGCTGTGTGTTGGCTGAGCTGTTGCTAGGACAGCCGATATTTCCAGGGGACAGTGGTGTGGATCAGTTGGTGGAAATAATCAAGGTGAGAATTCTTTCTCAGAATTTTTGAACTGGAAGGCATCTAAGAATACGTATCACTCACATCCACACAAAAAAACAAAACATAAAAATTGGACAAAGTCATCCAAGATAACATAGCATGTTCACCTATAGAGGAAATATAGGAACCCAGTCTTTTGGTTTCTAATTAAATTACTGCTTGTGTGATCCTGGAAAAGCTATTTTGACTCTCTGATGCAAGAAAATTATGTATCTGTTATTTAAGGTACTTAGTAGCTATATGCACTAAATTGCATAGAGAGTAAATAAAAGCAGAATCCGTGTCAGTTTTTACTCACCATATACTCTGCTAAACATAGGAGATTCTTGTTTTTATTTAATGTTGTATATATAAAAAAATGAAAGACTAAATATCCAAATAGCTGAGTAGACCACTGCCAGAAGCAGCGTTTTGACTAGGGTTTCCCCTGCCCTTGTCTGCTGCGTTCAACTCCGTTATTAACAGTACCAGATACAAGTACGGTTTCCTTAATTAATACTGTCTCAGTAAGCCTGAGATTTTAACTGAAATTTTTAAAAAAGCTTTTATTGTTTGAGACCTTAAAAATGCTCCCATTCCTTTTAAATAAAATTCAGTGTCTATATAGTTAGATCATTAGGTTGATTCACTCTAAAGTTATAGTTTGGTCAAAGCAACAAACAATACCTACTCTGTTGCCTTTGGGCTTTATTTTTGATTTTTCCAGTTTCACAGAAATGCAAAATTTGAAAATCTACTTAGAAGTCATGTAGCACAACCCTCCTTGCAGTGAAAGAGCTTCTTAGTTATGTTCCTGACAGACGGTTCTCCATTGTTTTCTTGAATGCGTCCAGCCTCGGATCATTGCTTCAGAACGCAGCCCACTCTGCAACTGGACAACTCGAGTTTAGTTTTTGTTGGGGTGAGCCATATCTCCTTGGCAGCACTGACCAGTTGTACCGGAGCAAGACTAAATTATTTAAAAATCCCTGTACTTCCTTCTATAAAAATAGGTCCGTTGGGTAAGGTGATTCTGCTGGGCAGCATCTGTGTGAAAGTATGATCATAAAGACCAGTGTCACATGAAGAATCTTCTTTTCTATCCATATACTTTCTTACTATTTGCACTTAAGGTCACAATAGTATTTGCAGGTTTTTTTATTGTCTTTTAGTTCCAAATTGAACTTTTAACGTTTGTTCAACATATCTGCTTCCTTCCTGATTCCCATACTACACACAGATCTAAGTTCATTGTTTCTTAAAAGCCTATGACATAGTCCGCATTATTCAAATTAATGTCCAAATACAGGAGCTGACAAACTTTTTCTATAAAGGTATAGATAAAATATTGCAGACTTTCTGAGCGAAAATGTAAAATCAAGTACATCAGAAAATTTTCCACACATTTTTTTGTCGATGAAATTCAAAGTATAATAAGTAGACCTCTTTTTGGTAATATACGTCTATTAATTAGAAGTTCTTTTGGAGGGGCCTATAACTTTTATCTTAATTGGGATTCCCTGTCATCAAAGTGACTACAAATGATTACCTGTAAAATACATTCTCAGTTTATGGGCCCGCAAGAGTAGAGACTGGGCCGTCGTTTTAGACACTACTACAAACATTTAGCATTTCTGCGCTCAACAGACGTCATTTTGATGCAACTGAGCTTACCACACTCCAGTTCTCTGGATACCTTGCCATTGTGTTTTTCATAAATGTTTAACTTACTAGAATTATGTTATTTATCTGCTGATTAGAATTTTGTGATCATGTTTTTCTGTTTGTCATCCATTAATTCATAGATGATATAAATGAAGTTGCTCAGAAGCTAAGTGAACATCTGATAAGTTCATGTCTCATACTTGCCATCATATCTTAGAAACCTTTAATCTAGAACTTTTCTTTTACCACTTTTTGTCTGTGTCATTCAATTTTCTGCCAATATAGGCTTGTACTTAATAATTTTTCTAGAAACTATCAGTTTGTTATTAGTGGTTTAAGACCTTATTTAGTGTTTGTTTTTTGCAAGTTGGTCCATGATCAGTATTTAGTAGTAGGCCCACTTTGAAACAAAACACTTTTTATTTCTGTATTATCTTGTCATCTTTGCAGTTACATAAAACAAGCAGAGTCATCCCCTTACTGTAGGTTCTAAAATCTCTGTCTGTGGATATTTTGAAGGCAATATGAGACGGAGTTAACATCCTGGAGCATCTTGAATATCCAGTTGGTCCCTTTTACAATCTTAAGTATGATTGCCCAAGATAGGTGAAATACCAGTAAAGCTTAGCACCCATTCCGTATCTTGACGTTATGCATTACATTGAGGTTAGTAGACTGTGTGTGTGTGTGTGTGTGTGTGTGTGTGTGTGTGTGTGTGTGTGTGTGTGTGTGTGTGTGTGTGTGTGTGTGTTTTCAGGCAGGCAGGTAGGAGAACTCTAAATCTTATTACATGAAAGTTAATACACATTGTAGGAGTTTTGCATTTGTGTCTGCTGTTGCTGTAAATCTTGTTTGTCCTACAGATATCTGTTCCTTAAGTTTGAATACCTCTGCTATTTCATTGAAATAACAATTTAATTATGAAGTGGCTGTTCCAGTTTTCCTGATCTAAGCTGCAAGTCAGAAAAGAGAAGTTGTCTAGTTTAGCCATTAAAATTAAATGTTATTAGGGCATTTTATATTTTAGACAAATACTGTCATTTCTGCTAATTGAGACTTCAAAAATAGATTTGAGTTTTCTGTGAAAGGTGGTCTCCTAGGTACCCAATTAAATTCTCAATTTTTTTGAAATGGTAGTATTTATGGTAACTAGGGAGGGAGTCCATGTTAATCTACTCTTTTATGTTCTTTCCATTTTCTCTCTTGAAAACATGAGGATTCCTCTGGAATATCTGGGGTAGTTGATACCACAGCAAAATAGATAATCTTCTCTCTGAATTTGAGTTGATGCAAAAAATGTACATCATACAGCAAATATTCATTTTATATGTGGTAGATTTGCCTCATTATTTTATAAATTTTTAGATAGGGGCATTCTTATTTTTTAAAATTCAAGTACACCAAAAAAGTTTTCAATAAAGTTTCAAATTGAATTAAACTTCTAAACGATTGCTCATTCATGCATATGGAATTAATAAGGAAAACTTATTATGATACTTATATGTGTAGTTTCTTAAATGTATCCATGCCAGTAATTTACAGCATGAGTAACTTCCTATGTAAACTGACCTAACTTTAGCTCATTCTGGCTAACTTTTTAAATCTCCCGCCTACATCTAAAAAGAAACTTTTTGCAAAATATTTAGAATAAAATTCAAATACATTATCTTCAGAATAAATTAAAGGTATAAAGCAGAATAGAATTGAAAGCCATGAAAAATTATTTCTAAACATAAAGAACACTTAACCACATAGGATTATCATATCAGCATTTCATTATGCCATTTAACATCTGAATAAAATTTACTTGGATGGTCAAATTATTTGTAAACAAAAATTTTATTAGGGAATTCTCAAATGGTAAGATTTTTGAAAAATTCTGTCTTAAAATATGAAATATAATAACCCTAGAAATATCTGATTTGGTCTCAGATACTGGTGAAAGATAAAATAGTTTTGGAGAATCTCTTTTACAATTTTCATACAGGTTCCATTGCCTTTTCACTCTTCTGCCATCAGTCATAGTAGTGGGTTCTTTAGATAAGTCCTCTTCAGGGTTAGAAAAACCTTATGGTGATTACTTTTTATATGATTATATTTACTCTCCTCTTTCATGCTCAGTGCAGAACTAAGAAAACACAGATACACAAAGAACAGAAGGAATCACTACTGTTCTAGTGTATAGGTATTGTTTTCTAACTAATGCAGATATTTTGTTATACATTTTTATGCAGACCTATGTTTAAACAAAAATACCATCTACTTTGTAGATGTAAAAGATCAAAAGAATATCTGAATATCATAGAACTCAAAAGTTTGAAGGAAATTGCCCATTTTGTAGAAGTTTTAAGTTTTAAATGTGTTAATGTTTTTAGAGATATATTTTCATTTATTATTTAAATGTTTATGATTAGTAAAATTTGATCATTACTTTCTAAAGCAAAAGCTTTAGGGTAGATTGAGGCAGAATCCCTCTTTTTGATGATAGAACTTCACTATAGCGTCCATCATTTTAGTAACTCATTTTAAATTTGGGTGTATCTCTTTGAGAAAAATATGACATTGATTATGTAGATACATAAATTATTTGCAGTAGTAGAATTATTATAAGGCATTTAAAGTTACTTAATTTGTAGAACAAATGTTTTATTTACCAAACTGTTATTTAATTTTCTCTTAGCAATAATTCTCAATTTAGATATCTGTAGATGAGAGATAAGAGCTAATAAAATCTTATCTATAAGAAGAAACTTTTAAGAAGTTTGAAAGTAGAAAACAATGAAATTCAAGGATTATTTTGGCTGTATTATCACTGCAAAGTAGATGGACCTCGTTTCTTTTGACGCCTATCAGCAGATTTAAAAGGAAAGCAGTGGAGATGGAGCTGAGAGAAAAGGAAAAGGAAAGGATTTTTACTTCTTACTGTTCTGTGAATTTTTTTTTTTAATTGTCTTAGCTTTTTGCAGCCACAGATACTGAAAAAATAGATGTTCCTTGTACCAGGAGCCCTTTGTTAGTAAATAGAACAGCTGTGTCGTTAAAGAGACGCATTTTGTTACAAATGTTTGTCCAAATAATTGTCTTCTTAGTTTTCCAGTTTGACTGAGAGCTGTTTGTTTATAGCATAATTTAGACAAAGATCAGTAATTATCTGACTTCTCAGAAGTCTACATTTTCACGTATTGTGAAACTACTGCTGATCATAAAAGCTGCCTCAGTGAGACCTTCTTCGGTGCCAGGCGCTGGAGTAAGCCATGCATTTAATTACACCCGCCCGCGGGCGCGGGGGTGGTTACCATCACTGCCTGCGCCACAGCCAGCGGGCTTGCGCGCTGGGACATCCTGCTTGAGCCACACTCAGCGGACGGACAGCCGCTTTCATGGAGCTTATGTGTAGCGAGGCCAAAGAATTAAGCGTCTTCATCTCTTTTCTGCAAAAAAATAATTCTTTATTCGATTTGGATAATTATCAGGTTGGTTTCCTGTATCATAAACTTGACAAATTCCCCTAATTAGAAAACAGAATTCTTAATGTCAACATGATTATCCAGAATCCATTGAGTCATATTTATTATATAGCCATTCAAAAACTTGTACATAAATGTTTATAGCCGCATACTTCTAGCCAGAAATGGAATATTTCAAATGTCTGTCAGCTGATGAATCTATAAAGGAAATGTCAAACAGAAAAGGCCACGTTTTTAGTGATTACATTTATATGAAGTGTCTAGAATAAGTAGGTCTGTAGAGACAAAGTGGTTAGTGGTTGTCAGGAGGTGTGGGGGTAGTAAGAATATGAATAATTCCTCGTAAATGCAGCATTTCACTTTGGGGTGATAAGCATTCTAAAAATAGGTAAGTGATATTGTATGTACATGTCTCAATATACCAAGAAATCTGAATTGTATATTTTAAGATAGTGAATTTCATGATTTGTATGTCAATAAAGCTGTTACTAAAAAAGCTAACAATAAAGGCATCTAACCTATAGAACTATTGATAAAGGTAGCTTACTGTTTCCAGTAAGGCAATATATTCCAACCATAGTTTTGCACAGGACTCTAATGTTTGGACTTCTCATATTTGTACCCCTCACCCTTGGTCTCCAACAGGGAGAGGAAGCAGATCCAGTTAAGTGACAGATGACACAAGGAAGAGTGACTGGCATAGAACACAAACACATAAAGAGACCACCTACCCTCCTGTACTAGTTTGCTGTTGCTGGGCTGAGGAAGTACTTTAAACTCTTCAAATTGTTCCGTTATGGTCAAATAGCATGACAGCATGTTTTTTTCTTTACTGAAGTTCCAAATGGAATTTTAAGATTGCATCACTATTGCTCTGACTTTCGCTTCTTGCCTTTTGAAAATCAGAAGAGAAACACTGAGAGGGGAAATAATGTACCACAAAGAAGTATTTCTTATACCAGAATTCCCATTACATGTTATAGGGGGGGAGTAGAAATTCACTAAATCTGCACAAGTTAAGTATTTTAGCTACTCATATTGAAAAAAAAGAAAAAACCTATAATTATAAGAAAATAATAAAGTGAATAACTTTTTTCATATTAATTCTCTGGAAGTGAAATGAACAGCTGTAATCTGAATACTGGTATTTCAAAACAAACTAGCTCTATTTTCTAGTTTTCTAATTAGGGGAATTTGTCAAGTTTATGATATAGGAAACCAACCTGATAATTATCCAAATTGAATAAAGAATTATTTTTTTGCAGAAAAGAGATGAAGATCCTTAATTCTTTGGCCTTGCTACATACACCATCTCGTCCCTCTGTTATACAATTTTTATCCACTTATTTAAAAGTTTTTATTATATTCATCATGATAGGCTGAGTCATGCATTCATTTAGTCTTTCAGTGGGCATAACATCTTAACAGGCGTTGATTTCCTCAACAGTTTTTGTCAGGAGCTAGGCTAGAGCATAAAGGACGCTTCCCCTCAAGGATTTCAAGTTACCTGTTGAGGAAAGGAAGGGAACAGGCTGAGAGCAATAGTAAGACTGCTAGTAATTCAGAAGTCTAAGCAGAGAATAAAGGCAGGAGGGTCTACCAAAGAGAGTGTTACCTGGGAGGGCTTCCTAGGAGGGGTGTAAGTCCTGAGCTGAATCGGGAAACAGGAGAAGGCTTTCACCATTTAGAGAGAGGAAGGACATGGAGGACATGCTTTAATTTGGGTAAAGATTCTTAGTGAAATCAAGTCTTTGTTTCTGGTGTAAGCCTAAGATTTTGAATGGTGGGGATATAAAGTAGAGCAGAGCAGAAACCCATCTTCAACGGGGCTTCCTTGACTTGCTCTTCCTTTAAAGAAAGTCGCACTTGCAGCTTTTGTTGCTGAAGTTTGGCGACCTCTGCTGTTGGGCTGTTAAAAGCAAGGCTGTGAAGGAAGTAGCTTATATTTAGAGCTCTTGGAAGATGATTCTTGGTTTTATTTCTTTGAAAAAATCATAATTCCTGACTTGATAATCAGTGTATAAATAAAAATTTCTAACTAAGTGAATGAAAAAGGTCTTACAATAAACCTGGATGCAACAGATGATCAACTGGATCATCAGGTGGTTTGAGCAAGCATCTCCCAAGGGATGTGCCTGGATAAGCTCTGATTCTATGCGTCTTTCCACCTCCCACCCCCATGAAATCATGGATTGGTGGAACAAAGAAAGGTGTGCATCTTTTTGTTGTCGTGTGTGTGCATATGTTTGCAATAAATGAAAAGGTCTTATTCTAACAGTAGCTAACCAAAGCTGCATACTCTTTCCTGTGGCGTGATTGTTTTTAACACTCTCTCTTTAATTTTGTGAATCATCATACTTATAGGAAAGTGCATTAAATAAATTCAGCTGGCATAATACGTTAGATAGAAATATACTCTGAACCTAAGGAAAACTTACTATAAAGCCTAATTAGAAAACTCGAAAATGGAGCTAGTTTGTTTTGAAATATCAGTATTTGAATTGCAGCTATTCATAGGATATGAAATTCCTTGGTTTCCAGCTCTTTTTCTTTCATTCTTTAGAAATGTCTCTGTTTTCTTCTGACTTGCATTATAACTAATCAGTCAACTGTCACTCTTATTGTTGATAACCAGTATATGTTGATTGTGGTGTGACATTGTTTGGTCGTTTTTTTGAGGGGTTTTGCTTATTTATACTGCTTGAGTTCACTGTGCTTTTTCATTGACTTTTCATCAAATTTGTGATAATTTTGGTCACTGTTTCTTGAAATAGTTTTTCAACATTTATTCTCCCAACCCCCTCCTCAGACTGCATTCACATGCATGTTTTTCTAAACTTTATGCTCTGATAACCTTGGGTGGGAGAATGTGTTTGTATGTGTGTATCTGTGTGAGTCTCTATTTAATTCACTGTCTTCTGTGTTGTCTAATCTTGACTAAGCCTCCAATAAAGTTTTCATTTTATTTATTGTATTTTTCAACTGTACACTTTTTTAAGTCCTTGTATGATAATTCTGTCATCTATCATTTCTAGATCTGTTGGCTTATTTTTTCTCCTTTTAATTCAAGATCATATTTTCTTATTTGAAGAGTGTTTTATTTGTCAGTTTTTATTAGTTATTGACACCTAGAAAGCAATTCTTGTATAAATTATTTGGTTATGACTAGAAGCAAAAGTTTACAACACCGTTTTTTGGTGTTTGTTTCTTTGTTTTTTAATAATAGAAATTTGTGCAGGGCATTCCAATTTACTGAGCTATTAATGAAAGATATATAAAGTTGTACTGTTTTTTATAGGCTTTAGTTTACATTTGATCGCCTTCGAGTAGTTTTGGTTCCCTGTTAGATACAGGCCCAGTATTGACGCGTGAGGTAATCAGTGACCAACAGTAGGTCATGTAACTTGGGACTATTACATGCACATCCATAATACTTATCTGTCAGTAATGGTGTCACACGTGTAAAATTTTGATTGGAATGCACGTGTGAAGCAGTCACAGACGTAACTACTAGACTCATGTTCAGTATCGCAACTACCTCTTAGCATGGTGCTTCCATGAGAAACCAGCCAGGGAAATCCAAAAGTGCTCAATTATTAAGAGAATTTTTTTTACAAGTGTGTGAAATAAGTTGACATGTGTTATATTTTTGATCATGTTTAACCAGTTAGATGCCTACATTTCTCTATATTATTCTTCTTTGCCTAAAATAATAACAGTTCAAGATAGTCTTTTATTAAATTTGAATGACTACAATTTGGATGTTTTTTAAATCATGGTGTTTTAAGTTACCAAGAAAGATCTGTTTAGCTCCTTTAAACGTTGAATATAGCCTCAGTATCTTATATATCTGAATACAGCTTACACAACTGAGAAGGAGTCAGGTTTCGTTTTATGGTATAGCAGTGGCGTTTAAGAAAGTGGTTTTTCTCAAGTTACTTTTTAAAAACTTTTTCTTTGTTTTTTTCACTTAATATTGGATAGACCTTTAGGGAGTAAGCTACACATGTATTTGAATCCCTGATAGACTGTAACTTAGAGGAGTCAATTTTACCTCAGTCAACCATAGATTTCTTTAAGTGTAAAATAGGGTAAGAGTATCTATAGACTTTAATTATGAAAACAAAGTGAGTTGCTTTGAGAACCTGTTTTAAGGTTATAAAAAAATATGAAAAAGATTAAAAAATAATTTTGGTAGTTGGATATTTGGCAAAAGAAATGACACTTAGAACATACTGTGATGTCAGAATCTGTTTTCCCATCGAATACCCTTAGTGATGCAGGTTACATGGCTATGACAAAGAACAAGATTTCCATTGCAATTTTGGGCTGGCATACTTCTTGATTTGGTTAGTTGTTCTTAATGAATATACTGATAATTCCATTTACTAATTAGCAGTTAAGCTTCTTAAAAGTCACAAATATCCATATTTTGAAGATAAAGAACAGATGTGAACACTAACCATCAATTAGAAGTATAGGTGCACCTCAGGGAAGTTTCATTGTGGTTCCTGGTTCCCCGAATAGTCAGTATTGCAATAAAGCAAGCAACATGGCTTTTTTGGTTTGCCTGCATATAAAAGTTTTGTTTACACTCTATTGTAGTCCATTACATGTGTAAGAGCATTGTATAAAAATACATGTATCTTAAATGAAAAATATTACTTATCTTTGAAGTAGTGGAAGGTTTTGCTGCAATGTTGATGGCTAGTGACTGGTCAGGGTGATTGTTGCTGAAGGCTGAGGTCGCTGTGGTAATTCCTTAGATTAGAATAAGACAGCAATCAAGTTTATCATACCAATTAGCTCTTCCTATCAAGAATTATTTTTCGTAACATGAGATGCTGTCTGATAGTATTTTACCCACATAGAACTTTTTTTGAAATTAAAGTCAATCCACTTAAAGCCTGATGCTATTTTATCAACTCAGTTTTAGGTAATATTCAAAATCTTTGGTTTTCATTTCAACAATGTTCACAGTATCTTCACCAGGAATGATGCCATCTCAAGAAACCACTTTCTTTGCACATCCATTAGAAGCTACTCCTCCTCTACTAAAGTTTCATCATGAGATTACAGCAATTTAGTTGCATCTTTAAGCTCCACTTCTAGTTCTGCTTCTCTCTTTCCACCACGGCTGCAGTTTTTTCCTCCACCGAAGTCTTGAACCCCTTAAAGTTAGCCATGAGGGTTGAAACCTCCTACAAATCACGTATGTTCTTAATGAAATCATCAGGTTTTCAGTTGACGTCTCATAGCTATCAAAGAAACAACTATGCAGCTATAGTTTTGCAAAATGAACTTTTTAAATAGTGAGACCTGAAAATCAAAAAGACTCCTTGATCCATGGGCTGCAGAAGGAATGTTGTGTTAGCAAACATGAAAGCATTAATCTTCTGGTGCATCTTCATCAGCGCTCTCTGGTGATCAGGTACATTGTCGATGAACAGTAATATTTTGAAAGTTTAAACCATGCTGTAAACAGATATACTGTCATCCGGACTTTTTTTTTTCCACTGATAGAGCACAGAATAGGTTTAGCATTGTTACTAAGCACCTTAGGATTTTTTTGGTAGTAAATGAGCATTGGTTTCAACTTCAGTCACCGCTGCGTTAGCCTCTACCAAGACATTGTGGCCTTTGAAGCTTTGAAACCAGACCTGGACTT
This sequence comes from Solenodon paradoxus, assembly GCA_004363575.1. Lineage (NCBI taxonomy): Eukaryota > Metazoa > Chordata > Mammalia > Eulipotyphla > Solenodontidae > Solenodon > Solenodon paradoxus. The sequence continues at coordinate 46,639 of RJWH01004669.1, forward strand.
CTCTGTAGCTCTGCAAGTCCTAGAGGGCATCTTCCAACAGAGGCTGTGTGATCTGCACTGAACATCTGTTGTGTAGTGTAGCCACCTCCGTTAGGCATCTTACGGTTGACTTGCTGCAGCTTTTACTCAGCATTTGCTGCTTCACCCTGCACTTTTATGTTATGGAGATGACATCTTTCCGTAAACCTCATGAATCAGCCTCTGCTAGCTTCGGTCTTTCCTCAGCGCCTCACCACTCTCAGCCTTCATAGAATTGAAGAGAGTTAGGGCCTTGCTCTTGATTGGTCGTTAGCTTAAGAGAATATTGTGCCTGGTTTGATTTTCCTATTCAGACAAAACTGTATCAGCAGTAAGGCTGCTCTCTCACTTATCATTTGTGTGTTCTCTGAAATAGCACTTGAATTTCCTTCAGAACTTTTTGCCTTTGCATTCACAGCTGGACTAAATGCATGAGAGATTTTTGGTTATCAGCTTTCAATATGCCTTCCGTGCTGAACTTCATAATTTCTAAGCTTTTGATTTCAAGTGAGATCTGTCATCTTTTTCAATGAACTTTTCGAGGCCGTTGTAGGACTGTAGTTGGTAGAATTTTAATATTGATACATCTTGGAATAGGATGACATGAAAAGGAAGGGCAGATGGGGACTATGGTAGAACAGTCACAACACACGTTCACCGTCTTATATGGACAGGTTTCCTGTTGTGTAAAAGATTTTCCATATTCATGCACTGGTATATATTGAAGGCGTCTAGGTATGTAATAGTGCTTAGATTAAAAAGTCATAAATATCACACCTTACTTAATTATGTGTATGCTCATGCATACTAATGTCTGTAGCCGATTTTGAAATGCATCAAAACATAAGGTAGATTGATGTGTGAAGAGAGCAGGGGAAGTTGATTAACCAGATACAGTACAATGTTAATCATAAAGTCTGTTTTATGTTATAATCACTTGCTGAATATGTGTTTTGCAAATGTTTTCTCTCAGTCTATGGCTTGCTTTTATTTCTTGAGCTTTTTTTTTTTTTTTTAAAGGAAGGGTGCAGACAGGATTGAAGCAGAAGCAGGCAGGAAGAGAGAGAAAGAAACATTTAGTTGTTTATACCCCCCAACCCCCCCAGCACCAGGACACAAACCCAGGCCCTTGGGAATGTATGTGGGCTGCACTCAACCACTGCTCCACCAGGGGATGCCTTAAGACTGACTTTGAAGAACGAAATTTAAATTTATATTTGAGTTATGAAAGTTTTAATGAAGTCTAGAAATTAGAACCAACAACAAAAATCCCCGGAGATTTATATTTTGCCCTGATCATTCATTGATTGTGTACATCTATCCTTGAATTATAATCAGCTTAATATTTTATTTCAACAAACTTGTTTTATACCAGATCTTAGAGTTATAAAGATGAATATATGTTGTTTTTAGTATTTAATATTTGACCTTTCTTCCTGTCATCTGTTTACAGCCAGGTCCACATCCATTCCTTTGGCCAATATTATTGTAGTTCTGGCGGCAGTGAAGTGTAATGTTTTTTTATGCTGTATTATAGTTACGCTTTTTTACACCCACAAGTATGTAAATGCACCACAGCAGGAAGTCCCCTGTTCTGTGTATTCTCCATATGTTGTAAGAGTAGTGATAGTCACTAATATTCAGTGACTGAATGGGATTATTGATGACCATGTTTTTAAGTTCTCCTGATTAATTTATTGATAATAAGGCCTTTGGCTATGCTTTACTAAATGAATAAAAGATACTCTCAGATGCAATAATTGTTTTTCTAAATAAAATGAAGATGCTTGGTTTTTACTTGAATATTTTTGGGTGATCTTTTTTAACAACCCTGGTTTAACACTATTATTAACATAAAAGTTTGTGTAGGGTGGAGTAGCACGGGATCTATAATCAGTTATAATGAAATCTTTCAAAAAGATTTAATTCTATTTAATGAATTAATGTATTTTATACTTTGGAACTATTTTTCCAGTGAAATCAAACCATTAGAGCATAAAGACTGTTTTTTGTAAGTGTTTAGAAAATTATGGCGATAATTTGCTTTCTCTTTCTAGGTCCTGGGGACACCTACAAGGGAACAAATTAGAGAAATGAACCCAAACTACACGGAATTTAAATTCCCTCAAATTAAGGCACATCCATGGACTAAGGTGAGTGAGTCAAGATAAGTATTTTTAAAAAGCATATTAACCAATAATTAGCTAAAACTCGGGTTTTCCTAATTGTTCTTAAACTGAAAAGCATGCTGAATACAAAGTACACAGGCGTTATGCACGTAAAGGTAATTGGATACTTGTACTTGAGTGTTTTGATTTCCTGTAGACAGTTTCATACCTGGGTTTTTATTTGTTGGGGAAGACAGTATACTTATTATATCATCGAATTACAGAATTTCATTAGGTGCAGGGTTTTATATCTACATTTGACTACTTAAAATTCAAAAGTTAGTTTCCTTCCATAGAGATAGATGCTCAATATCATATTACATATGAAAAAACATATATCATGTATTTTCTTTATTCTTATTCTTTATTAGTATAAAGACCTTTTAGGAGATACCATGTGTTTTTTTCTCTTGTTTATTTTTCCTGTTAATGTTTTGGGAGCAGAAATTAAAAGAAGATAAGGAGTATACATTGAAAGTAATGGATATGTTAACAGGATCTCACTCACCTTTGCAAAAAGCTTAACCCAACATTAGGTGGAACAAATTCTAAGAGCTTAAGTACCAATTAATCGGAAAACCTTTTTTCCTTTAATACTTCTATTGAAATGATTTTAAAAGTTTATTAAGAGATTTTCATCTCCATTTAATTTGTGAGATTAAATTTGCAGAGAAAAAAATTGAATCTCTCAATAGGGTTTGTAACTGGAATGAATCTCTAGCTTCCAACATTTTACAGGTTCAGAGGCATTGACCAAGATTCCAAGTGACTTATCCAAAATTACATAGGTGGCTTGTGACAGAGCCAAGACTAAAGGTCTATCGTGTGCATGTCTGTACGTGTGCTCTTGTGCATGCGTGTTAAACATCGTTACATGCCATGCGCACCCCCCCATTCACTTTAATTTTATGATGTATTTTGTGGGTTTGAAATGTTCAACTTTTTAATATTTATTAAATGTGCAAAAACAAATGTACAACAATGTTTTGAACATTGATCAGTTTATTTGATTATAGATCTTTAGTAATAAGAGGTGAAATAATTTGGGGCTATAAGTAAAATAATTTACATTCCCAGTTCAAAGTTTGTCTTTCTCTTTTTGAATTGTATTATGAGTCCACTTAATTTCCTTCAAGTACTCACAATCTCATTACCTTTCTTTGCTTCGGAAAATCCTCTTAGAATGAATTTTTTTATTATTATTTAGATCTCAGAATTGTAGGTTTTAGGTTCACCGACAAAGAAACTCAAGATGTTATACGCTCCTCTCCGTTTTAAAATTGTATGATAATCCCTAAATAGTCTTACTTAAGTTTCATACTTAAAGTTTATTTTACTTTAATTTGAATCTGGATCAGAAGATACTTAGGATCTCTTACCTGGCTGTAAAGTTAGAGAATTCAACGTGGCCTCTTTAGATTCAGAAGTTGAACTACAGCTTGAATCCATTAAAATTATTCCCAATTAAAATGTTTATAATAAGTGATTTGTAGTATACCATGACTTTAACTGTTAAAGAAAAATAAAACAAATAGAATTCTGATTATCAAATATATAGAGGGGAAGTATTCTAAAATGCTAATAGCAGTTTGGGTGAGAAGAATGTAGGTGGTTTTACTTTGTTCTGCATTTCCTTATTTTTTAATAAGCATGTTTTTATGACAAAAGAAAAGGAAAGCTCTTTTTGGGCAAAGTCTATAATACTGAGTTTCTGACCAATTTAATGTTGAGATTAAGGTCATGAAATCTTACATAACAGCCCCTGTACTCTTTTTCTATTTTTTTTTTTTAATCAAATCTGCCACTGGCGTTCGTGTGTGTTATTCTGCTCCTCCCTGTCTCCAGCAATCACAGCTCTTCGGTTCAGTGTTAGCTGGGATGGAATATGAGGGATGACTGATTATAAATTAAATGCAGCCAACAGAAGATTTGTAGTGAATTTGTGTGCCTTGCACCTCCTGGTGCCCTTGTGGATCCCTGATGTTTATGTGTCTTACACTGATACTTTTCAAGCTCGCACCTGTAGGAAGTGAGCACTTGCTGCTTTTCCATTCCATGAACGTATTTAAGTTTCCATTCTACAGCCATGTGAGGAATAATGACTACAAACTTTTTATTCATGTAATGTGCCTTGACATAATTCAGTTTTCATTTGGTACAAATGCTTTATTATATGTTATTTTAATTATGATATATTATTATTTAACAACTAATGTTAATTCATCATTAGTGCACACAACTAGGGTAGTGTTGTCATGATTGTGGACACAAAACAAAAGTCAGGCATGGAAAATCACGACCCTACTCCGTCATCTGCGGAGATAAATCTAGATCATCCAGAATGTGCCTCTATTCATTTAAAGAAACACAGGTTACTAACAAAATGAAAACACAAAACATTTTTAAGTGTTAATAGTTAAGAATTATTTCTTTTATTTGCATTGCTATATGCATTTCAGGATATTGAAATTCCACCTCAGTCTCGTTTCCCACCACCCCCGCCGCCAGAGTTCAGTGCCCTTTACCACCAGCTAGTTCCTCCTCCTTCCCTCCCGCTCCTGCTCCCCTGGGAGCCACAGTCTTACGTCCTGTGAAGGGTTTCTTGTTGGGTCGGGGTTTTTTTTTTTTGAGATTTATCTCTTTGTTTCGTTTCTTTATAGTCCACATATGAGTGAAACCATGCTGTATTTTCCTTTTTATTTCTGGCTTATCGCACTAAGCATGACCTCTCCAGTTCCATCCAGGTCGTTGGAAAGGGCACCATTTCACCCTTTTGTCATTCTATTGAGTATGTATACTCATATATATATGAGTATATATATTGATAGGAACTTGTTTATAGCTGCTTTTTCTTTAAGGAGGCAGAGAGGAGAGGAAATACTTTTATTAACTTGTTTATTTAAGCACAGCTGCCTCCCCCATCCCCCCCAACTGGGATCCTTGGGCTCTAACATGGTTTACACTCCAGCCCCTGACTTAGCACCTGAGCAGCCAGGGTGCCACTGTAGCTTCATTTTCAAGTTGTCTGCGACAGGCATTTAGGTGGTTTCCATGACTTGGCTATTAGCAGCTGTGCTGCTTTAAACACAGGGGTGCATGTATTTTTTCTTGCTAGTGCAAAATACAAAATTTTAAGTTTCTAGAGAGAGCTTACTCCCCTTTCCCCCCTCTATTTTGACAACACCAACTTGAGGAATGTCCCCTTAAGCTAGGGAGCCAGTTGAACTGTTTATTTAAAGCACACATGTGCTCTACAGAACTGCTTAGCTTGGAGGGCTTGGAAGCAGGAGTGTGGAAACAAGCTGCTTTGCCCTTACTGCTGCCACCCGACAGACCCCACTTCAGACCCATGTCTGAAGCTGTGGGCACACGAACCCTGGTTTCTGCTGGTGCAGCGTAGTGCAGCTCTGTCCCCAGGATTGGGAGTTGTGTTCTCAAAAAAGTGGGCAGACTCGCAGATGAGAGGAGACACTGTCTCCGTGGAGGCATTGAGTGAGGCGATTCAGATGAGCGTTGTAGGAGAGATGGCAGCCAGAAGAACAGACATCAGGACAACACCAGTGTGGCGTGTGGCAGCAGCCTTGAGAATTTAGAAATCCACGCAGTTGCCCTTGACAGTACCTCATAGCCAGAGCAACGGAGTTCATGACAAAGCACTTGTGGTTTAAGAGGAAAGGAAGTGGGAGACCATGTTAGGAAACGGGCCATAGTTGAGGGGTGGGGGCAGGAGAAAGACCTGCATTGGTGAATGCCGCACAGTTCAGAGAATAAAAGACAGCAGGGGAGCCCCCAAAAAAGTAATTTTGTAAAAGTAGATTGAGAAATAGAGGTGGAGACTGGTTGGAAGAAGAGAGGACGCTTAATTCGATTCTGTATTTAGGGCGGAGGCGGGGGATCTGGTTGAACAGCAGCCTCTTCCGTGTGAAGTGAGCACGTTGTTTCAACATGATTCTTAATTCTTTCTGCCTCAAGTGTCCCGCCCAGTCAGCTGTTGTGTCCTGACTCTGACATACAGTGCAACTATGCATATAAAGGACTACTTGATTTTAGTTCTGAGTAAATTTAGATTCCCCCTCATATTTGCTGTGATTTGTCCTGTCTCCACTGTTCTTACTTTAGAACCATCATCATATCATAGAATTATTGAAACAACATCCTCTTAACTGATTTCCCTCCCTCAGTTTCATATCTTCGTTGCTATCAGTTAGCTTTCTTTAAAGCTTATTTGATACTCTTACATCTATATAAAATTCTACTCTGACTCTTCATTACCTGTAGAAACATTTGACATAGTGTACATAAAATGACAGGTAATCCTAAATTCCCATGTATGCTTATGCAAAGTAATTAAGTGCATGCCGCTTCACTCACAAAAATACCCCAAGTAGACAAGAAAAAATGTATTCTGTTCCTCATCATTTCTACTGTTCCTTTCTAGAAAAACAGATTTAATTCTTGACTTGCTCCTAACATTCCCTGAGGTACCTACACCATAAAACCTTATCTTTTCCCTAAATTCTCTAGTTTGTCCATGTTTAGTTACACATAGGCAATAACATTTAAAACTGCATATCTAGTTAGGGCGCATTAGGGATTTCTGATAAGGTTATTTGTGAGATCTATAATCTCACAAATTCAGCATACCTAATTCTGTTAACCTTTTGTATAACATTCTTTAAAACAAGTATTCCCTCTATCTCAGCAATAAACAATCCAGTTCAACAACACAGATGTCAAAGTGTTCTTTCAGACTAACGCATTCCATAAGTGATGTAACTGATGAATGGAACAAAGTTCGCTCTCAGATTAGAGTAATTTAATGCTGGTTCCCTACGTGACACTGTCCTGCTTGTAGCTTGTGGGAGCGGACTGTGCCGTCACGCTGAATTTCTTGGTCTAATCAAACTGTTCGCTGATTGTTCCCCAGAGAAACCGTATTCATTCTGCGTTATGCTGGCCTGTGTCTTTTTTCACTTAGAATGCTCGTTTTCTTCTCTGCTTGCTAGCTGAACCTCTCCTTAGAACCGCACGTCTTATTTCTCGCGTGAAATGTTTTCTAATCCTCCGAAGTCTCCATGATTGTTTCCACCACATAGCCCCTGCACTGCCTGCCAAGTCATGCCCTGCGCACTTGAGCAGCTCCTAATATCTCTTTTGTGATGGCGGTAACCCAGTGAGTGTCAGTTATCTCAAAATGTTTGTTGATAAGCTTCTGGCATAAATGATTACTTAATAGCTAAGTATCCCAGAAAATAATATCCTCAAAAATCAATCCTTACATACTGGATTTCTTAGAACACTATCCACATGCTTCAAAGTGAGTGAATACTGAGATTTCCCACTAGCTAACAAAGTAAAGTAAGCAGAAATTTTAGTTCTCAGATTATTTCCGCTATCAAAGGAATTAGACAAGAGTGAACAAGCTATATCCTTTATGCTTAAAGCTAAGCAGAAAAACCCTACTTCTGAATTCCATCCCCACTGCTCTGAACATTCTGCTAATCCATTTTCACTTGTCTCATGAGCATGGTGTATTCTCTACTGAGATTTCCACCTGTGTCTTTACCAGTGCTGGAATGATCACTTCGCTTTTTCTAACACTCATTTCCTATATGCGTAGGCGCTCCTCGCTTTTCTTTTTATAATGACTGTACTCCAGTTTCTTTGCTGAAAACTTTGTTAAAATCCAGCTACTAGGGCAGCTAATCCATATTGAGAATAATCATATGAAAGAGAGAATACTAAGACATATTTATCAAGATTACTTGAGAGCAGAGGATAAAGGTAGGGGCAGATTGAAAAAGAAGGCGGCAAAACCTGTTATCATTTGTTCTCTAAAACCTCCTATCTGCTGCGTAACCAGTGCTGTATCCAATACCATAAAGGCTGCAAAAGAAGTGAAATAGATAGGCCTGCTCCTTGAAAAGCTCACCAGTGACAGAGCCTACTCTGTGGGAGCACTTAGTAAATAAGATGTACTGTACTCATATCCTGGATTTTGTCTGGAGGTGTTCAAAGGTGCTTCACATGCTTTAAGTGAATTTTCAGCAAGAGATGGAGGGAAGGGGCGGGGGTGGTCTTTCAGGGTGATAGGAGGAGGTGTTGAAGGAGGATTTGGGTTTGCTTGGGTGTATACAAGGAATTGTAGTGTAAGGGACTATCCCTTAAGGTGAGAAGATGTGGATTAAAAACCAATATTCCTGTATTTGGTCAACCTGACTACAATAATCACTTTATGAACAATACAAATTTTAAATTGGATAAGTGGACATTTGATGACTCACACTGCTGTATAAGCCTGTCGTACAGTTTTATCAGTGAATGATGTTAGAGGAAGAAATAACATTGCACAGTTAAAAACTGATAACTTACGTCATGTAGCCTGCGCAGTGGAGCGCAGGCAAACTCTGTAAACCCCTTAACCAGAGCAGCTCAGGTGGACTGCGTGCTCGCGCTGTCGAGAGCTGACTTTCCCGCCGAGGAAAAAGTTTTGTTTCTTATGAAGTGTGTACTGTATTGTGAGCACTTAAGTAGACTTAATTATTTTTCTTATTACCATGACAAATTCACATGATTAACTGTTCAACAAATCTGTAGCATTGTCTTGCTTTTAGTTCTCTTTTTAGGTTTACAGATTGCAAGTAATTTTTTAGATGCCTAGATTACCCGAGACAAATGTTAGAGTCGTTCTTCAGGAGTGTTCACCGTTGCTCTCAGTTTCTAACATGGGTGCTGGTGTGTTCTGTGCGTGAGCAGCGTGCGGTGCTCTGTGTACATGTCTCACAATGAAAACTAGGAAGGGGGTCAAAATGGGCACAGCGCTTGTTCTGGGCTCGACCTAGACGAATTATCTTTGCCCGTGGGCTTTTACGTTGCTCTGGCTGACTGTTTAACAGTAGAATTGTTGAAGCCAGTGCTGTGAGGATCAGCCATAGACCTCCATTTGGTATATGTGACTATCAGTGACCATTTTAAAGGGCTTCAGATTTCGATACAACAGCTCCAAGTTGATACTAGATGTTAAATGTCTGTTCTATAAGATACAAGGGAAAAATTTGCCTCTGTCGTTTTTGAATTATCCAAATGTAAACTTATTTGGAATAATTCTTCATTTACAGACTCATTTGCATTTGCTCAATACCACAGAGATTTTTTTTGAAAAATAAAATAAAAATTTTCTGTTTTTTTTCTTCGATAAACTAGTATTTGTGATGAGAATTGATTTGTTTCAATTTAAGAAAATGAGTTGCTGCAGAGGTGAGGTAGAATTTGAATCACATAAAAGTTCATGTCAGTGTTTCGTTTTGTTTTTTACTTTTTCTTTCTCTTTTTTTTTTTTGTTTTCTTTTTTCTTTTTCTTTTTGCTTTGTTCTGTTTTGCTTTATTTATTTACTTTTTTTTTTTTTTTTAGCTTTCACAGGGGTGTTTTGGGCCCTCGTGGCCTTGCTGCATACTTGGCTGGCCTGGCCGTCTTTAGTCTGCGCACTAATTGTTAGTTGGCCCAGTGAAGACTTACTTTGTGCTCTCAGTTCTTTTAGTCTGCTTTCTATTTTTGTCCACTTCGTTGTGTTTTAGTGAGAAATTTTTATTCTGATGGGCCGGATTTTAATCCGTGTACTAAATTTTAGTCTGCAGACTAAAAATAATCCGCGGATTATTTATTTTTGCAAAATATTTAATTCCCCCACTGGAAACTATCCTAAAAGAATGTTAAATTCTCTTAGAATAGCCAAGGGAATTCACAGCTATTGGTGAGTTCTGTCATTTTTTTGTTCTCAATACCTAGACATAATAGACCCTACAACCTCCCTGGCATATTTGGCTCCGTTGTGCCTAGGTGTTGGTATACATGACTTTATATGTCACCTATAACTGTGACTGTCCCTTAGTTGTATTGTTTATTGCATATATTTTTGTTTAGCTTTTGGTGGGTGAATTGGGCATATTTGCAGATGAAACGGTGTTGAATTTATAGCGGTCAAAGATGTAGGTGTTTTCTTTTTTTTCAGTGAATTTTTCCAAAGAGGAAAGAATGTTCTATTTAGTTTTCCTAAGTAATGGGTGCAAGGGTATGAGGGGGTAAAGCCCACAATAGAAAAAGTGAGTTTATTATACCCGCACTCCTCAGGTCAATTACATGTCAATTTCCTGAAGAATTCTAAGATAATGAGAATGTCAGCAAATATCTTTTAGCAGGGAAGTCAATCCAAAATGGAGAATAATCCGCGGTGGCCTGATCCTTCTTAGCTCACACAAATTGAAAATATCTGGCTTGAAATCTATAGTCATATAAATTAAATATATTACTTTCCTTTCATCACCAATTTAGTCAAAAATGTTTATACTGTGTAACTGGAATACATTAATAGAGAAAAATTAGCATAATGAGAACTCATATCTTTAAAAGCAGGCTGATGTTGCCCCCCAAGCAATGTCAATGGACAATGGATCCGGGTCATGGAAGACCAAACACTTTACCTTGGGAACTTTACTTCTAGATTTCATTTTGATTTTAACTTTTTTTGGTTTTATATTTTTTTAATAAATGCACTGGCATTGGAACATAATTAACTAAAATTAAATGTTTCTTTACTATGCCTCACCATTGCGCAATCAGAACATTTTTTTTACAATACACTGTGGTGAAATAATTTTTAAAACTTGGACTTGCTACTGTGGAGACTGATGTTTAAAATTTATAACTGTATAAACATTTTCTATGTCGTCCCCCCCCACACCATGAATTTCTTATAACATTGGATATATTTTTCCTTGCTGGACTATTCTCTTTTGGATTGACTTTTCCCCTGTTTGGATTATTTCACTGCATTATCATTAGGATTCGTCAGGAACAGGACATTTCACGTCAGGAGTGCGGGTATGTACTTAATTTTTTTTTCCCCAAAATTTTAGGGCAGACCTATAAAACCATGGGGAAAACTTTTTGTTTTTGAAAGGCTAAAACAGTTATTCATCATTGAAATGTAATAGTGAAAACTATGTAGATAGCTATGATTTCTGTTTTCTTTTCTTTTGCTTTTGCTTTTTTAATATCAATATTTATTAAATCTTTTGTTCACAGTGCTTCGTTCATTTTTGAACATTGTGTCTCAATCTGTATTTCCCACCACACCTCCAGCAGAGTTCAGTGTCCTTTACCACCGCCTTTCCCCTCTCTCCATCCCTCCCCCTCCCACCCCCCAGCCGTCATCATCTTGTGCCCTGAGAGTTTTTGTTGGGGTTTATTTGTTTCATTTCATTATATTCCACATAAAAGTGAAACCATCCTATATTTCTCTTTTTCTTTCTGACAGTCTCACTTAATTAACATGATCCCTTCCAATTCCATCCACATTGTTGGAGAGGGCACAATTTTTTTTTTTTTTTTTTAAGTGACGTGGAAGCCCGTTGAGTATCTAGACCACAGCTACTTTATCCATCTTCTGTTGATGGTCATTTAGGTTGTTTCTTTGTCTTGGCTCTTGTGACCTGTGCTGCTGTGAACATAAGGGTGCAGATATTTTTTCTGATTAGAGATTTTTTTGTCCTCTGGGTAGATACCTAAGAGTGGGTTTGCTGGGTTTGAAGAATCTCTACACTGTTTTCCAAGGAAGTTGCACCAATTTACTTTCCCACCAGCAGTGTAGGAGGGTCCTTTTTTCTCTACACCCCACACTCCCCAATGCCTGCTCTTTTCAGGCTTTTTTACGTAGACCATTCTCACTGGTGTGAGGTGGTATCTCATTACAGTTTTCAGTTGCATTTTTTCTGATGAAGTAGAACATTTCTTCTGGTATCTGTGTATCTCCTTGCGATGTCTCTTCAGTATTTTGGCCCATTTTTTGAGTTGGGTCACTTGCTTTTTTATTGTTGACGTATGTGAACTCTTTATATATTTTGAAGATTAAACTCGTATCTGACATATGCTGTGTGAATATCTTATCCACTTCCATGGGTTGTCTTTTTGTTGGTTTCTTTTGCTGTGCAGAAGGTCTTCAATTTGTTGTGTCCCAATTGCTTGGTTTTACTTTGGTTTCTTTTGCCATAGCCAGTCCGTCCCCAAAGATCTTTGAGGTTGAGATCAGGGAATGTTTTTCTCATGTTGTCCTCTAGGATTTTTACGGCTTCAGGTCTTTGATCCACCCTTAGTTAACTTTGTATATGGCGATAATGAGCAATCTTAGTTTCTTTCTTTCTTTTTTTTTTTTTTTTTTTTACGGATATCTTTCCAGTTTTCCCAGTACCATTTATTACCATTTATTAGACTTTCCTTAGTCCCTTGTATGCTTTTGGCACCTTTGTCATAGATTAACTGCCCACATATGTGTGGCTTTGTTTCTGGCCTCTCAATATGATTTCACTAATCATTGTGTGTGTTTTTGTTCCAGAACCAAACTGCTTTGATGATGATCCCTGTATAAAATAGTTTGAGGTCAGGGAGTGTGATTTTTCCATTGTTTTTTTCCGTTGTGATAGTTTTGCTGTTTGAGGCCTTTGTGATTCTATGCAGACTTCAGTATTGTCCACTCCGTTTCCTTAAAGGATGTCCTCGGGGTTTGGTGGAGTTGCACTGAACGTGTGTGTTGCTTTGCAAAGAATGGCCATTTTGCTATGTTAATCCTTCTGATCCATGAAAACGGCATATTTATCCAGCCCTTTGTGTCTTCTTCTACTTCTTTTGTTAAGGTCCTGTAGTTTTTATTATAGAGCTCTTTCACCACCTTTGCTGGGTTTAATTTCTTTTTCCTCTACCTCGTTGTTTGTATATAGGAATGCCCCTGATTTTATATCCTGCCACTTTGGTGTATTCATTTATTGTTTCAAGCAGCTTTTTCATGGAGTCTTTAGGGTTTTCTAGGTATAATAAAAACCATGTCATCTGCAAATAATGGTAGTTTTGTTTCTTCTTTTCCAATTTGGATTCCTCTAATGTGCTTTTCTTGCCTATTGCTTTGGCCAAGACTTCCAGACTATGCTGAATAGTAGTGACAGTGGGCAGCCTTGTCTTGTTCCTGATCTTGAGAGAAAGGCTCTTAGTTTTTCACCGTTGAGTATGATGTTGGCTGTTGGTTTGACATATATTTGATTATTTTGATGGACGTGCCTTCTGTTTCTATTTTAGCAAGGGTCTTAATAATGAATGGGAGTTGGATATTGTCAGATGCTCTTTCTGCATCTGTTGAGATGATCACATAGTTTTTCAGTTTGTTGATGTGGTATATGACATTGATTGGTTTGCATATGTTGAACCATCCTTGCATCCCTGGAATAAAACCCGTTCTATCATGGGGTGTGTGTGTGTGTGTGTGTGTGTGTGTGTGTGTGTGTGTGTGTGTGTTTTTTGGATGTGCTATTGGATTCTTGTTGCCAGGATTTTGTTGAGGATTTTTGCATCTATATTCACCAGTGATATTGGTCTTAGCTTTCTTTTTTGGTGCTGTTTTTGTCAAATTTTGAAATCATATTGGCCTTATGGAATATATTTGGGAGTTCTCCCTCTTCAACTTTGTGGAAGAGTGTTGTAGGATGATGGGGATTGCTCTTTGAATGTTTGATAGAATTCACTAGTGAAGCCATCTGGACCTGGACTTTTGTTTTTAGGGAGATTTTTTTATTACTGCTTCAATTTTTGTGCTTGTGATTGGTCTGTTTAAGAGGTGAGATTAGAATTGACATCACAGTTGCAAAGGATCATGAGAGACTATTATGAACTCTTACATGCTAACAAATTTGTCAGTCATGAAGAAATGAATAGATTTCTAGGGTCCTACAAGTGATTTCTCTTTTCACTCACTGTCTGGTATAAGTTTTGCTTAGGATAGCTTCCAAAGTGATTTATTCACTTCTAGACTGAAGTTTAGGAATTATGGGGTATTTAATGATTATTTTACCAGAGTAAGCATTGACAAAGATCCATAGGCCCTGTCCCGCCCCACCCCACCCCCAAGGTTTTGAGTGTTAGCAATTTGAATGCTTAAGGAATGAGTAGCAGCTAAAACATCATTATTCAAAACCAAGCCTCAGCCTCTTGGTTTCCTTTTCTTTAGATACAGAGTTAATTCCAAAGAACTGCTTTCTAGTTGGGCCTATAATTTTTAGGAGTTGCCTGCTACTGTACCTTGTATTTTTGTCCAAAACCTGAACTTTGAGAGATACTGTTTTGGCCCCAGTTATTGTCACTTAAGCTTCTGCAGAGTAGTAGGCCAAGATTTTTCCTCATCGGAAGTCTCTTAAATGTATGAAATGGATACTTTTTAAAGGGCAGGTGACATGTTGATTTCAAGATATGCTCTTGAATTCCCTTTATTTTTAACTGATTCCATGAATTAGGATTACCTGGCAAAACAGACTAACCTGTGTATTAGTACCACATGGATGCTCACTTGTAGCTAGGAAGATAGCAAAAGATATGGATGACCTTAAAAATAATCAGAAATAAGCTTACAGTACTGGTTATTATTAACAAAATCTTCATTAATATAACTTGAATGATATTTATAAGGAACTCACTCTCCAGCCCCCTGCCATTTAATGTTAGCAGGAGATACCCTACTGTTGGTGGTTCTTTTACTTCCTCTTAGTTTGCTCCCATGTTGGTACAAAGGCATTTCTTTTATTAGACTAGCTAGCAAAATAAGTCCATATGCTCAAGTACATTCAGACTGCCCTCAGGGGAAAACTTAATATTTTTTATGAAAAAATTTTAACATGGCCAGATAAATCAAGGTCTTTAATATTCTGAAATAAATTCCTATCATCTTACTCAATTCCATTTCTTAATTTTTATGGATGATATCTTTATTACTGATAAGCAAGAAATGAGTTTCAGTATAGAAAGTACTCTTACAAGTCTCTTAAAACGTAATAAGATCCATTACAGTAACTAGCTCTCCCACCTTCATCCATGAAAATCAAGTGTTCTTTGAGCTGTTCTCATAAGGAAAGCCCAGCCTCCCAGCTCCTCTGTGCCTTGTCACAGTCTGCATGTCCTTTTCTCACTCAGTAGGTGGTGGGTGGTCTACTTCTCTCCATTTCTACATGTCTGCTTCTCTCTGTGTGTTGGCTTATTCCACACCTTCTGTTTGGTCTCTTCTTCCTGTCAAAAGATACATGTTTCATGTTTATTCAGTTCCAAAAGCTTTTCTATCCATCTGCTTATTTATTTATTTCTATTTTCCCTTCTGCTTTTATTCTGTTAACTATCCATAATTTAGAATGAAGTTTATTTTCATAGTTTCATGTATTCGTTTAGGAGTTTTAAGATATAGCTGAGTAGAAAGCTTTGTTTTAAGTAAATTTATTTGCATTTTTCTTAAATACAACCTTCAGTTGACTTTTTCTGTGAGTCACGACTCAATGAAAAATACATCTCCCTGATTAAATCCCTAGAATATTCATTTAAATGAAGGTAATCTGGTCATGCTCATGAGAACAACTACTTGAGAAAATAATTTTGGACCGTTTATCAAATTCTGAGTATTTAAAATTTTCTTCAAATGTTGAGACTTTATTAAAAAGATAATACCAAGTCATGAACATTTATAGACCTGAATCAAGTTTTTTTTAAAAAAAAACTTATTGATTTCCAAATTTAAACAGTGTCATTACCAAGTTCTGCTAAAAGTCATATAAAAGAGGCATCCTATTGCCACAGAGGTCAAAATCTTTAAAAAAAAAGAATTTATATTCTTCTAGTTGTGCTTTCCTCCAGAACCCATCCTTTTTCATGTGCCTGTCTTATTTTCTGTGCACATTGATTGTACTGCTTTATGATTAGCATATGTGGATTTTTTTTCCCCTTTCCCCTAGTTTTTTCTCAGAGCTTACCTGTATAGTCTTTTATTAGCAGTTCACCCAATGTGGTGAATCATATGCACTTAACTTTTAAGTCAAGAAGTCTCCTTTCCCAACCGCACCCATGTTTTTCTACGTGGTAGGAATTAACTCAATCTCAGAGAATAATTTACTAAGATGCCTACAATAAAACATTAACTTGTGTGTCCTTTTTGTGTCCTGCAGGTCTTCCGACCTAGAACTCCCCCAGAGGCGATCGCGCTGTGTAGCCGTCTGCTGGAGTACACGCCGACTGCCCGACTGACCCCACTGGAAGCTTGTGCACATTCATTTTTTGATGAATTACGGGACCCAAATGTCAAACTACCAAATGGGCGAGACACACCTGCACTCTTCAACTTCACCACTCAAGGTAGCTCCAAGCACTTTATTCTTTGGCGTTTCTGGAAGAACTGCACATGAGTGTAAAGTGACTGCTCATTAAAGTCTGTGAAGGACAAAGGTGAACGGGATACACTAGGTACTGATCCAGGTGGAAAGCATCTTTCTAACTTTCTGCTTTTTAGCTCTGTACTTGCTTGTATGGTTTTGTATAAAAGAGTAGCAGATGAAATTTTCTAAGTTAGGTGTAGCTTCTCTAATTTTTAGTAGATTATTAATAAATTGTGGCACTGAGAAGTTAGATTTCACCGTGTTTATCCCTGTAAGACTGGTATGCAATGTAACATTCAAGTTTATATCTGAAACTTAGAATATTAGCATTTCTCTTTTCCCAAAAGTTTGCATCACCTTTTTTGAAAGTGGGAATAAATTGGTGGCAATATCTGTGTAAATATGGATTCCTTACAGGCTAGGAGACCTGAAACCCTTATACACCTGTTCTGAGAAGAACTCGAGTAGGAATGTAGCTAGAGCTATTCCTCTTTTCTAGGGGACTTGTCACCATTGCTGCTGCTGAGAAGGTACTGAAAGGAAAAGCTGAGTTTGTGCACAGGTGGTTTCAAAAAGACCAAAGGACAGTCATTTATTTGCCGTTTCTGTACTCACTTTTCTCTCTAAGTGATTTATTCAGTCAAACACACTGCCACTGGTGATGTGATTTTTTTTCTAAACTAAACATTAACTATACAATTTGCTGTTAATACAAGCAATAAGTAGTCAGTTCATTGATTAGTAAGCGTAGTCAAGCTAAAAATACAGAAGGAAAACAACGTTCTGTGTTCTATAAATAGATGTATTTCCTTTTTTCTAGTGAACCATTCCCCCATGTTTAAACTTTTCTGAAATTGAATTTAGAAGATATGCATTGCTTAAGGAGTAGATTTGGGAGACTTGCCTTACCAGTAAAATGGACTTGGATGAATCACTTGACTGTAATCTTAAATTGTCAATATTGTGTAGCTACTAGCAATGCTGATACAAGTTTAAATTATATTTATAAAAGAAAAAATGTTTGGATACCCTGGGACTGCTAATTTTGACTACTTAGAACTGTTCAGAAATGATTTAGAGTATTGTGTTCTCGCCTAGATGTTTTGCAAAGTATTAATGAAGGGGGTAGGGAGTAGAATTGGACATAAAGCTTGGAAAAGTGAAGACTTAAGGAACTTCTGAGAGCCGTCTAAAAATACCCCCATAGACTGTCTTCTGACAAAAGGAGTAGGCATATATCCTTTATCCAGATTACAAAATTGAAAATAGCAGAAAATTATAGGCAGTTCACATTTGGACTTACTGAAAGACAGCCTTCGCGCAAATGGAGACTGAATAAAAGTACTGATGAATCAGTGAAGAAGTTTTCAGTTGTTTAACAGTAGAATAAGATGTTTTCAAGCTATTAATCTGTACGCTGGGCAGTTTTCATGAAAAAGCTGCATGATGTCGGGTGTAGCTAGATGATGCCAAACTGCAGTTTGGCAGGGTAGACTGTGAGACTCTTCCTGGCCCCCTTTCAATCTGTAAATTTTAGCTCTGTCAAAAAGTTTCATTTTTAATTCTTACAACTTTTGTTTCAAACCAGAGTAATACATGTAGATTGAGGAAAATGCAGAATATGTATAGAGGAAAATTATAATCACAGACCCAAAATAATCACTTTATTCAAAATAATATCTTTGAAGTATTTTATGGTGTGGTTCTCAATCATTTTTTCTAACTTATATACTGATAATCCTTGAATATAAAGGGATCCTCTTTTTTCCTATAAAAAACACCCCTTTTGTTAATGCAAATATATTTTGAATATTTTATATAAATTTAATATCTAGGAATTTTGTTTTTTATATCTCAGATTTCATAAAACAACCTTTTAAAAACTATATGCACCTTCTACTTATTTGTCTTTGTTCAGTGGAGCTATGTTTTGAACCATCCATCACAGTATTTTAGGTTATTTATCACCGAAATTTTTTTATATGGAGCACTTTATAAATCTATATGAGGCCACCACTGGATATTTTGCAAGTACCCATTTGCATTATATGTGCTTTTTTCTGCTGTACTGCAGGTCTATGTTTATTATCTGTGCAATGTAAGTATCTCCACCAGATTGCTTTTAAAAATGCTCTCGAGTGTTTTCATTACTGTGTAACACTTACAACTGAGACTTGGCCCCAAAACTAAGTTATATTGAATTGGCTATTGTCTCCTTTTTACCACTTCTGTTAGGTCACCTTAAAGTTTCCCAGATAAGCATTGATAATTTTTTCACACTGTCTTCTCCAACAAGTGCTTTGTTGCTTAAAATACATGAATCAAGAAATCCCCTTGTCAAGTGAAAAACTTAGTAGAAGCCCAGATATGAGATTTATAATGGATACATTTTAGAGAATAATTCTCCCATATTCAACCATGTTTATATATACTCTTCATTGTGCATATGCACTTCTGTGTGTTGATCAAAACTGAGATACAAATTAAACCTTTTATTTGATCAGATTTAAAAATCCACAATTCAGGGCACATCCTGGTGGTTCATGTCATAAGTCTGTGATTGCGAAGACATAGTTGACATACAGCCCAAGGACCTGGGTTCGAGATTCAGGGCTGGGAGGAGCAACCGAAATGAATGAATGAATAAATGCATGCATGCATGCATACATACATACATACATACATAAGCACATAAATACATAAAGCAAACCCAGCATTCAGTTTCTCTGTTCATATGTGCCTTTTTTTAAAGTTTATTACATTTGATGCTTTAGTCATTGCTAATAATTTTCTATTATTACTAAAGAAAATGAAATGTAAATAAAAACTAATTGTGTAATTTTATGACTAAGCTGTTTTTAAAACAGATAAAATTCACATAGGATGAACCACTTTAAAGTAAATGTGCACAAATATTAGTTTAAATATGTTTTCAATTCTTTTAGGTATTGCTGAGTCATATATAGTTCTATTTTTAACTTTTTGAAGAACCACCAAAGTATTTTCCACAGTGGCTCACACGTTACACATTCCTACCAGCAGTGTACACAGGTTCCAGTTTCTCCACATCCTTGCCAACAATAATTTTCTTTTTTCCTTTTTACATAGCCATCCTAGTAGGTGTAAAATGGTATCTCCCTGTAGTCTGAAACTTATTGTGATATAACGAATCAGGACCTCGCAAATTCTGTATGCCTATCCTCTAATAAAAATGCGTTTATAAGACATTAACATGTAAGTAAATAGGCTTAGATTTTAGAATATTATCTTGAAAATATTGGAAGGGATTTTATGTCAGAGTAATTTTCATACTGTTAGTAGAATCAGCTGATCTTAATGTCCTTAGAAACCTCCAAGCTTGTTACATTACCTCAGCTTTGAGACATGCCTTTTTAAAGAAAAGGTTACATTTAAAGAATAAGTAATTTAGTTCAAACTTTATTACTACATATCTAATAATTTTTAAACGAATGGACATGGTTTTATTTTGATATTTCAAATTGTTTTACTTGCCCATAACAGCACATACAAGTATGACTCTGTACATGCCTAAATCTGCATCAGTCTTTGAGAATTTGAAGAGTATGTGTGTATTAAGTGTTAAAATGTACTATCTTTAGCAACTATTTGAAGTGTTATCATGTGTCACTTTACTTAATTCTCTGTATTCTGAGTTTGGAGCAGTGTTTCCAAAATGGTGATCTTGTTTATATGGCAAAGATGTGACTGTTGCATCAGATACAACTTTAAACAGCACAATTAATAGTTATTAATGGCTGATCCTAATAGAATGGGTAATACAAGAGGTTAAAGTAGGAGAATCAATCCTCCAGTTGATTGCATGGCTAGACAGAGTCCAGATGTAGGAAGCACGAGGTAGCGGTGGAATAAACCCTCCTCTGTTGTCGCAGCAGATTGTTATGAAGTCTGTATTGCTTCCTTCACATGAGAGTGTATCCCTGAACTGCATAGAGCATGTGCTCAATAAATGTTTGACTGATTCCTGTTCCTTTAAATAAATAGCTGGTATTGGGACGTTTCTAGTGTTCCCTCTAGTTGTAGTTGTTTTAATTAGCTATGTAAACTGACTTTATGAATGGGACTGTGAAGATTAAACACTAGAGTAAAAACAGTGTTGCCTTAAAGCTTACGATAAAGCTAACTAATTTGATTTTGTTACTGTGCCATGAGTAATTGACCATAAATGGTATTCAGTTTTATTCTCATATAGTTAAGACAAGTATTTTTATGATAAGCTAAAGGGAGAGATGAACAGACAGGGGACAAAACTGAGATCCTCTTGACCTCCCGGATACTCAGGAGGACGCCATGCTCCCCATTTTTCTGGCTCTACGACTTCAGTGCTCTGGAGCCTGACGGCATTGTCTGCATCCAGACATTTGAACCAAACAGTTCTTCAGTACACCCCTTCTTTCCTTCTGTCATTGGGTCTCAGTGCTTGGGCATAACTGAAGAATCAGACCTTAGAAAGCAAGTAGAATCAGGACATCCCCAGCAGGGATCAGTTTTGTTTTTATTTATTCACTGTTTCCTTGCTTTTTTGGTTAAAGGTGCAGGCAGGAAGAGAGAGGCGGAATGAGCATTTTATTTTATTTTTATTTAGTTGTTCACATTGGTTGTCCACCCACCCCCCCACCCCCACCCCCGAACGCAGATACTTGGAATATATGTGGACTGCACTCCCTCAAAGACAGCTGACCCATCCACTGCTCCACTGAGGATGCACCCCATTCTTGATTTCTTTATATGATCTTGCCAAAGAAAGTTATTTAAGCAAGCATTTGCCCCCTGGGGCATAGGAAGGGTTGGGGGTTGTACAGGGTTGAGTTGAGCTCATTGCCCTTTCATGTTTGTGTGATTTACTTGGAAGAGCTGCTGTTCTGTCACTTAACTGTGCTATAATGAAGAATGATTGCTTTCTGGGGTGATTAGGAGGAAATAAGGTGGCTTGTTAGGTAGACTAAAGGAAGAGGGAACTGCTTGCATGAGAGCTAAAGGCGGGCTTTTGGGGCTGCCAGAGAAAAATGTAAACCAGGCAGAATATGCTGTCTTGAGGTACACGGGCAAGAATATCTGTCCATAAGGAAAGCAGATGAAGAAATAGAAAAGGGGTTTCAGAAAAGGTGAGAAGGGAGACAGTAAGAAAAAGAAGAATAAAACATTTTGAGTGAAAATGGTGGTTATGAAAGAGCTTACAAGACAGTGGATTTGAAGAATGGGTGAAAATAAAGGCTTATTCTGGTAAGTAAAAGAATAAAATTTCTAGGTAAATATTTGTGCTGTTCTAGGCCTTAAAATGCTAAGCAGTAGAAATACACTGCAGGGAAAGCTTGAGAAATTCATGCGCACATGAAAAGGGGACAAGTAAATTTTAGTTTAGGCAGGTGGACTACCTGCCACAGATAATGTTGGCCTGTGCTCAAGACTTCTAGTCACAATGACCTGTGGCTTAAGAGAACTGTTGTTGCTTTCCCTGAGGTTGTTTGGTCCGCTCTGCTGCTTTTGCCACTCTTAGAAGAATGTGTGCTGGCATAGGAGTGGCCAGTCGAAAACTGCTATCTTGCCTTAAGAATTCTGTGTAGTTTTGGCAAATACATGTCTAGGAAGATCCCTGGACGTTGGTGGTCTGTGCTGTGTGACCAGGACCACCCAGATGCGCAGCGTTTGGGTGGAAGGGAAGTCGGACCTGAAGTTGGCTCCAGTCTGACGGGTTGTGGACCTCCACCAAGGCTTATCTCTGAATTTCTTCATGTAAGAAAATGGGTAGTTGGAGTAAAGAATACCCAGGGACACACTTGGCTCCAAAATTCTGACTATAAAAATAATTGACTTCAGAAAAAATGAGAAACAAAGCTAATTCAGTAGCCTGAGATGTGTAAAATCATGGCATAAACGGACACAGAAGAGTACAGACTGAGTCCCCCAGAAGTGGGAAATATTAGCAGCATGATTTTTAAGTTCCCCTAAATTTTTAATTGGATAAAAGAATTAAATTATGCTTCATTTATTTCACATCATCAAGTATGGAGTTCTAAGTATAAAATGTTCAGGTTATCAAAGCTTATTCTTTTTAGTCAGAATTGTTAATATATTGCTAGATAACTTCTAAAATATATTGCTACTATCATGGTAGTACACTAAAATCTCTTTTTTAATGTACACCATTTTATAGTAATAGTATATTTTAGAAGTTCTCGAGCAAATTGCTATGAGCATTTTTGTTATCTAGCATTTTGTGTGACGGATAATAGGTGATGAACCTACCTGCTTGGGCAGGGCCAAGGCAAAGCGATCGTGGGTTTTGTGCACATGTGCCCGTCTTCTTATAAAGCATCACAAAGCAGCAAGAGGCAGCTTATCATTTGTTTACTATTTTGTCTGATCTTCCAATTATTATTATTGGTTCCATTTTCTGAACAAATATGGAAAATGATGTATGAACATACGGAAAATGATGTATGAATATTAGGAAGTTGGTGGGGAATTTTCTGGGATTTTAAAATTGTTAGAAGAGAAGCAGTTATGTTGTTTATCCAAAGAAGCAACACTGGAATTCAGTAATGTGTTTAAATACACATTCCTTGCGTTTGGATCGCCGCTCCAAGAAGGCAGACAAATGAAATGCAGGCACGCCATCGTTAAATAACTCTGGGAATAGAGGAGAATAGTAGCCTTGCACAGACTGCGCTGGCACTTTTCGGTGTGCAAGTGAGTCCTGATGTGTAAATGAAGACCTCGAACTACTTCTAGAAGAAAAAGGAAAGTCTGCCCCTATTATGGCCCGTTCCTGGGGCTTTGCAGGTTAACCTTCCTCAGAGTTAACAAGGGAGAAGATTCACTTCTGAGAACTGGTGTTTCCCTACATCACTGTTAGAGCAGGCCTAGTAAGTAAAAGCATTGATTTCTTTTCTATTAACACATTAGTTACTTTTCTCAAATTTTTCCTGAGCTTTTCACACGAGATGCTTTGAATAAATATATTCCCCCCCCCCATTATTTTTAAAAGAGAGGTTTCTTGCCCTGTTTTATCAATAATTTGGGAAATTTTATATTTGCAGAATAGAAACTTTAGATTAAAGGAAACTTAATATTTTGCTAACTGGATTTGGGGACTTTGGAAGTAAAGATTGCTTTACTTGACAGGTACGATTCAGTTTATTCAGTTTTCTTTTCATGGGAGTCTTTCTTCTGTTCGCAGTGTAAGCAGTGTAGCAGAATTTAGTTAAATGAATTCAGTTAACCTTTTGCTTTTGATAGCTTCCTAGAGTTGGGGTCTTGATTTTTTATTTTAAAGGAAGAAAGGACAAGGAGGAGGAGGCACTTTTGTTAGTTTCTCCCTGTGCCAGGTTGCGAGTCCCAGTCGTTGGGCTTCACGTGTTCTGTGCCCCAGCTGCCGGCTGACATCTGAACCACCAAGTAGTCACACCTTGATATCTGTTTTAAAGTTCATTGTGTTTCTGTTTAAGTTCTGCATTAAAGTGTCTGGTTATGGAGCACATAATGATTCATAGTCCCATCAAAATATTCTTAATGTTTTCTGATTAACTGTTGATGACTTTTTTTTTTTTTTTTGAAAGGAAAGGTGCAGTCAAGAAGAGACAAGAGAAAGAAGTGTTTCATTTTATTTTTAATTAGTTGTTCACATTGCTTGTTTCCCCCCTGGACCCAGGACTGGAATCCAGTGGGTTATGTGGCCTGTGCTCCTCCAGAGGCGATTGACCTAACTGCTACTCCACCAGGGGCTGCTCCTCGGTGAATAATTTCATGGCATCTGCAGTTGGTTGAAGAAATTCATGTGCATTAACTTTTCTGAAACCTTCTGGAACCTGTTGCCATGTTGTTTTGCACTGCGCTTCCTACCTCTTACCTCTCCAAAGGCAGCCTCACTTCAGTATTAAGGACCTCCTGGTCTCTTCATTGTCACCCTGCTCTCAAGACCTGCTCATAAAGTTTACTGAATAAGAATTAGCTCACTTTTCATTTTTCGATTTCTTCCACTGTCCTTTTTCTCTGTCTTCAAGAATCTATTCTGTGATCCTGAAAAGTTCTGTTGCATTACTGCTTGTCCTCCAAAATGTCATCTTCCTGTTCTCTCACTGCAGCTTGTGGCCACACTCCTTGCCTCCACTTCCTTACTGCTCTTTGCTGGGGACACACAGGAGACCGCGTGAGCAAAGAGCAGTGACGCCCGCTTTGGACTAGTTTGCGTAGCCCCATGGGAGTGCCAGTAGCCTATCCCCACAAGAGAACAGGCTGCAGTAAGAGTGCACAGTCTCCCTCGCTCACACAGACATGCTGCGACACTGAACGAGCTTCGGACTAGAATAGCTCGTAGACAGAAGCGGTGCACCTGAAGGAGTGCCTGTCATCAGGAAGAGAAGAGGGACCACCGGGGGTAGAGGTCAGAGGGCTGTGGCACTCTCAAGTGGCGGTGCTCTTTGGGATTCCTGAACTTACTTTAGGGTGTTCGACTCAACAATTCACAAAAGTCCAGCCTACAGAGCACCCCCAAAGGCCATTCACTGGCTGCTCCAGTTTAAGAACCCTGTCTTTCTAGTTGTATTATAGACTTCACTTACCTTCCCCTGTGTCTTGGATATGGCAGAGCTGCCATATCTTCCCATAGCTTCTCCTTTTTCTGCCTTTTTGCCCCTCCTTCCCTTTAGTTATGTACCCCACCCAAGACTGAAATGACTACAACCTAGAGAAGAGAATGCTTGTTTTCAAGTTGTGCGTGCGTGCCTACGTGCGTATGTGACCTTACCCAAAATAAGACAAAGCCACCGAGACCCCTCTCCTGGGCACACCAATGGATAGAACCTAAGGAATCTGGTAAAAGAGAGTAAATGAACGGGAGACACCAGGCAACATGAGCCTAAGTGAAGAGACCAAGGATCACTGATGTTCGGTTTATTTTAAAGATTATCTAAAAGTAGCTTTGTCCACACGCCTGCATTCAAGTCTCTCGTGGTCTTTTCCTTTTTTAGATTCTTCTTTTTGATGTCAGCCACGTGACTGTGGAAGTCTTCTAATTTAGAAGTGGCTTTCCTGTTGGCTTGTTTAATAGCTGTCCTCCTAGTTTGTGTTTATCACAGACTTTCCCTTCTAGCCTGGTTCCTGTTTCTTGCTCCATTTGATTAAATGGAAGAGGGTAGGTGGGTGGGTATGTGAATGGATTTTAAAGAAACCTTTTTATTTTAATAGATTTTAATCTTAACTGGGGTGTGAAGTCCGGCTTTCTTTTAGTTTAATGAAGAATAAATACCACAACCTACATTACTTTTTATTTCCAGAACTAAAAAGTTAGCAGCCGAGGCACTTACGTGGGATTTTCTTGCTTTCCTGAATGTCTGCTTGTGAGTTAAAAGGGTGTGGCCTCGTACACCCTGGGCCCAGTGCACATCCATTCCAGGGTTTCTGCTTCAAAACCTGGGTCTGAGGGGAACAGCCAGTGCGAACAGCTAAACAGAAATAAGTAAACTGCTTCTTCCTCCTCTGTCTTCCTGCCTGCCTGCCACCCTCTTCATTCCTGCCTGCACCATCCCCTTAAAAACATTTTTTTTGAAATGATTTAAAGTAAAACAACTTTGAATTTTCTTTTCCTCATGGGAACTGAAACAGCTACTAAAGTTAATTTAAAAATAACTGCATCTCTTCAAACCTGATCATTATAATGGCAGTGGTTTTCCAGCTACCTTCCCAGGGGAGACTTATTTGATGAGCTAGCCTGAGTCTTCTCACTCACAGAGAAAAGATAATAATTTTCTCTCTTTTCAAACTTTTTTATCTCCTGTGTATTTTTCATTAAATCTTACCGTCAATGTCTTTTGACCAGGATCTGGTATCATTTAATACTTAATTTAGCACAAAATTTAAATATTTAGGTGTCAAATTGAATAAATCAATGTTGCTAAGGACTTTGTACCCAAAAAAAACGTTTTTAAGCTGCAGCCTTCCAACTCCCCCCTGTGCCAGGGACTTGGGGAGGGCTGCGCGGGGGGGTGACTGCTAACGGGCCCTTCGAGGTGACAGTTGTACAGCATGTGGATGCGCTGAGCGCCACTAAGGCACACACTTTAAAATGGCTCAGTTTATGTTCGGTGACTTTAATGTTTAAGAGAAATACTTTTCCTGTTTCACTCAAGTGTCGTGTCTGTGGACTGACAGGATGGTCAGTGTTCCTGTAGCACGTATGATTACACATTTACTCCCTCAGATTGTCACACTGAGGGAGAGACCCACACTCCCCGGCAAGTGCTGGCGTGACAATCAGTCAGCTATTCCAGCACGAGAGAGCAGTCACACTCCGAGAGCACTGCCGCTGCTCGCATGTACACCTCGCCACCGCTCCTACTGTCTGTCTGCACGGTCAGCGTGAGTCGTTTCTTCAGGCTCGTGCAGAACGTGGCTACTGAAAGACAGCCAGTCTGTAGTCAGTTGACAGAAACCTTCTACCTGCAGATAAAAAACCAGTTTCAAACTTCTAAGTGTAGCAGTCTTATGAATTACAAGGCAAAATAGAATTGAGTAAAGACTTATTTTTAACAGAAGCAATTGAGGCTTTAAGCAGATGTTTGTTCAATCCTGCTTCCCGTAGTGTTTGGCTAGATCTTCTCTGCCATCAGCTCACACAGTGGTGGTTGGCGTGTTCGTGCCACGCACACACACAGACTTTCCTACTCTTTGCTGTGACACCGTCACCCTCCATTTCTCTAGGCAAACACTGTCCGAGTAGGATGGGAAAACCTGCATTTTTAAGGTAACGAAAGATGGAAATATATCTTACTAATTAGGGTATGCTTAATCACGAACTTATAGCCAATACTTTCCCCACCATGTCTTCAGTTCTCGAGCATACCCTAATTTTAGCAGGTAGTGCCTTTGTTATATAACTTTTCTGTGAACTTTCTCTGTAGATGTTTACTGGCTCATTGACTTAGTTTCAGATGTAAGTTTTTATCATGCCTTTTTTCCTGTTACGCCATTGTTTTTAATGCAGTCTCTCCTAGTATTGTTACCGATAAACTAGTTCCACATACAGAGTTAAAAATGGGCTCTAACACACGTGTCTTACCTTTCCTCTAGAACTGTCAAGCAATCCACCTCTTGCTACCATCCTTATTCCTCCTCATGCTCGGATCCAGGCAGCTGCTTCAACGCCTACAAATGCTACAGCAGCCTCAGGTGAGAGCACATAAGTGTTCTACACACACATTCGGTCTTTTAAAAGCGAAATTCCATTTTATTTCATTTGATGAGTGTGAACATTCAGTACCTTCCAAGTATCAAAAACATAGCACAGCCAAATCAATAAATGTGAATAAAATGTTACTTTACTTCCAAAAAGCACAGAGGACCCATAAATATTTTTATCTCAAGTATACATATCTTATTAGAATAAGATATCTTTTGCCTTAGTTATTATTTTAAAAGTCATGTTTTCCAAATAATTTTTTGATTAATATACATCAAATGAGATGCTTATACCAGAAAGCAGTCTGTACAAAGGGGGTATTATTGAAGATAAGCCATTCTAGTGCCAGTACCCTGAATATAAGTTGTTTTTGTATATAATTGAAGAGGCAAATTTCCAAGAAGTGTAACATATAGATTGGTTCTGATTTAATCATTTGAAAGAAATAAAATGTCCACATGATGTCTCAGATTAGAGCTTATGTGTACATCTGGTCCCATCAATAGCTAATGGTATGACTTGAGGATAGTGAGTTATCATTCTCAAGAGATTCTGAGGATGTTCCACCCTGTGTGAATTGAAGGTCCTCCAAAGAATACTGGGATAGTATTTACAATCAAGTTAGAAATTAGCAGAATCAGGTTTACAATTGGGTACCTGCTTTTTTTGTTTTGTTTTTTTCTCTTTTTAACTGTGAAAAGCAGATTTCAAGAACAGACTCCATTTTTATTAAGTTGTCTATTAAATTGAACTGAGTTAGATCAGACCCATTTTCACTTAAGGGCATTTATCTGCAGGAGAGAAAAGCTTCAATTTCTAGTATTTAACATTGACCAGTAAGGTCAAAATTCATCTTTTGTGATCTGACACAGACGTGTTTGTTCCCCTCATTGATAACAAAGATTTAAAATTTTCCAGTATAGTCCACGTTCTAGAAAAAGTATGGGTAGAAAGGTGTCTTTCTGTAGTCTAATTCTAGCAGCGCATGCTCTAACTTTGAGAAAGGCATTTGAACTTTATTAGTTTCATTCATGTCTTGTAAGAGTTTTCTCAGTCTGTAAAATGAATGGCAATACTTCTAATGTAAAAATAAAATGTATTGAAATGTATTTAAATTTTTTAATATAAAGCTATAGCTAAGAAAAACTATGATGTATTTATTTAGAAAGGAGAGCGAATTGCTTAGGGTAAGCTATTAATAAACTTAATAAATCACCAGCCAAGGTTAGATGACATTGATTATTCAAAACATGAAAAAGCCTGAACCCTGAACTAATGCACCTACTTTGTTGAACTAGTTTCTAAACTGATTGCAACTAAGATTTTGGTCTGTCTACTAAGAGCATACTACAACCTGATTTTTATGTTGCTTTGATACAGGTTATAGCACTTAGCAGAATAACTTTTCATTGATTTTATATATACATTCTTACATCTGTTGAAATCAAATTTCAACACAAATTTGAAATCTGACACTGGACTTTGATCCTGAGAGTTAACTTCAAAGTTGATGTAACTCCGGTAATGAGGAAGTTAATGAAAATAATAGAGGAATAGTAGCCCTCATCTAGACAGAGCTAAGATTGGTTTTATTTTGTTTTATTTTAAGGAAAGGGACAGACAGAATTGAAGGTGAGTAGGCAGGCAGGAAGAGAACGGAGAAAGAAGCACTTTTTACTTAGTTGCTCACATCGGCTGTTCCCCCCAGCCGTGGGTCTTGAACCGGGAACCTTGGGATGCGTGTGGGACTGCTCCTGAGTGTATTAGACCGCTTGGCCACCAGGGTGCACACCCCAGTTTTAACCAAGAGGATGAACTTCCTAGTGGCTACTGTAAATAAAAACATGTTATCTGTTTAAACTTTACCATTGTTTAATAGATCAAAAACACACTGGTGGGTTAGGGGAAGCAAATATTTCTGGTCTTGCTATTTGAGAAGTATTTCTCTTAAGACTTAAAACTCGTTACTCAGAGATGCAGTAAATGAAGTTGCTGTTACTTTTCCAACAATAAAAGTAATTTCATTATAAGACAAAGGCATAACACCAGAGTCTAGTTGAAAGAAAATAATTTTCTTTGAGGCCAAAGCAGTGAGAGCCAATTATGTCACCAAACATACCCTTCAGAAGTGCTTCAATAGATGAGGGTGACCTGAAGGCTGCCTGTATTTATAAATGAAAGTATATGGGTGTGGGTGTGGGTGTGTTTTAATTAATAATGTGGCAATGTTTGTTATATTTTTAGTTGGACATTAAAATACCCGTGTTCTCTGTAGTCTCTCTCATCTATAAAATAGGAATAATAAATCCCACTGCAGAGTTGTGAGCTGTTTCTCTAGCGTGTACAGTGTGCTTTGCACTCTGCCTAGTCACCTAGTCATCTTTGGTGAAAGGAAACCACTGTAGTGTTTTTATAATTGTTATAAGTATGTTTTATAATTGCTAAAGAATGACAGATCCAGGCATGTTAAAGCGGGCTATGTGGAAGGCATAATCACGTGGATATATGGATGTCCCATATGTCCACCAGGCAGGAAGGGAATGCCTGCAGACAAAGCACTTGTAGGTCTGCCCTAGAGTACAAAGAAAAAAATTATTAATCTCTGAAACTCCAGACCTTTAAGATCTGAAGGTTAAAAAAAAATTCCAGATTTAAAAATTTTTAAATTAGAATCTCTAACCAGACACCCTAATGATAGTACCACAGAAATATACTCCAACATAAAATTGGGTGAATTAATTGCAATATACACCCTAAGTCACTAAGTAATTATCTTACTTAATTTAATGGTGAATATACATCAAAATTATATTTTCAAACTAGAACCTCTAATTTATGACAGATCCATAGCAACAAGAAACAGAATACTTACTTCACTCTCCTGAAAATACACCTTCCAGTTATCTAAAGATGGTTGTAGATCACTGAGCAACAAAGTCAAAAGGCGGCCCTGAAATTACTGTTTTTGTCTCTTAAATACCATTCCTGCTGAGTCTTTGCACCATTTGAAGTTCAGGTTCTGTCAGACATGTTTACATCTTGGGTAAGATCATCAGAGTGCAGAGGCTCATTTTGTGTTGTTTATAGCTGTTTGAAAGAAAAATGAAGCTTTCGAACACTTATGTTGACATGGGGACAAAGCTAAGTTCTAAAGTAGACAGGATAAAAGAAAACAGATCGCTGAGAAGGCCATCAGCGTGACCATACTGATGATGTCCGCATGAAATGAGCCATCTCTCTCAGTAGCCAAACTGTTTAATGACTTCTAGATGTTAGGTCTTGTTAAATTTTAAACATAGCATAGGCAGAGTTCTTGCATTTTTTTCTCTGTATTACTACTTCTGAAAAAGCAAAGAAAAGTAGATCTGTTATTATCTAGATTGCAGCCTAAAGGCCACAGTGAGATTGTTCTGGGAACATACAGTTGACTGTTACTCTGGATTCTCCAGCAGAACTTTGACCAGTGCATTCGACTCATTCGTTTTCTCATCTTCCTTTATTATGATAAAGGTGACGTCTGTCTCTTTACAAGAAGAACAGCCGTTCAGATCAGACTGATCAACAGCAGAGTATTGTTTCAGTGCTTTATGGACTCTTCATTTCTTATATAACCACAACAAACAGTTATTATGAAACTTGTAGACATTTGTGGAAATATTCATCTTAGTTTGTGTGGAGAAAATCTAAAACTTGGGAATCATGTTGGTGACTTGGCATATGTCAAAATTAACACAGTTTTAACTTAGTGGACATAGATGTTGATTTTTTTTTCTCTCGCAAAAGCTTCCATGTTCTTTTTCAAAAAACCCTCAGTATCTGGAGCATTATTAATTGTAACTGATTGACAGGAGAAATTTGAACATCACATGTACTACTCTCCATCCTTACATATTCTGATTTTCTCTGCACCTCCAGTGGATTCTCTTTCACTCCCATTTGGGAGACGTCCCATCAGCCGTCTTGAGTAACAGACATTTCTGAGAAGCAATGGTTTTACTAATCAAATGTCAGCCTCTTTAGAGAACATCTGGTTTGGTGCCAGTTAAATGTGAGATGTGTAAGCTTTCTCTTGTTGTGCACCAGTCTTCAGGGTACAGTGTGCAGTGGTTTTCCGGGAAGCGATTCGGCTTTTCAGTTCGCCTCTCATCTGCTGAACAGATCAGCCCTCCCGTACTTACGTGTGCAGCCAGCGGCTGACTCAGTACCACAAGAATGGACACTTTCCCTCGTCCTAGGAAGTTTTGTCTCTTTCTCACCCCGAGAGTTGTCCCTTTAACGACCCTATTCTGAGACTATAGAACCAACCCAGTTTTCACGCGCACAGTCCTCCGAATTTTAATGGTGACTGACATACTCTCCAGACTAGTGAGGATTTTAAATCAGAATCCTGGCAATGTTAGTTTTTGTATATAATTTTATACCACTTCATGAATATCAGGTTTTTCCCCTCTTTCGATACTAACTAATAAAATATATCAAATAGGGCAAGGTGGGGCCTATTAGAGACTTTTTGCTTTTATAAAAGTTGCTGAAAAATTAAAAGGCTTACTTACTAGAGATTATTCTTCTAGTTGACTTTGAGTCATTGGTTATCCCTATTTGCTGTTAGCTTAGCTTCAGATCAATCTTAGCATACTCATTTATTTAATAGTGTTGTTTAAAAATGTAAAGTGCCTTGCTGTTGTCAAGAAATCTTTAGGTTTTCCATCAAAAATTGAACTTCTTTTTATCTTAGGGAAATTTCTCATGTTGAAATATTTGTGAATTGAGTTTTTGTCACCATCGTAGAATTTGTTTATTGCATTATAGAGTCTGGGTTTAAAGATGTTTGGCATGTGTAGCTCGCCCTCACTGAGCTTCCTGGGCTGCGTTCTGTTTATTAGGATTTTTGTTATGTCCTTTCCAGGTTGAGAACCCTTCTTACAGAAAAGGGAATCATGATAGGAGTTGGACAAGGTCTGTCTTCTCTGTCTTTTTACCTGGCCAGGGGGCTTAACTTTTCTCAATCTTGTTTTGAAAACCTTTTGCTGTTAACCGTATTTAAATCGAATCTGACCAGTATTTGCATTGTTACTTTCTAGTCTTTCTTGGATATGTGTCCTTTTTAAAAGTTGTATATTTTTTAAATTATGAACTCACAGAGAAAGCCCTTTCCACTGGTTCTTTGGTTCTTCTCCCTTTACTTTTACATTGAGATTATTTGTGATGACTTGGGTCAGTATTTCATATTTTGTATTTCTTGTCAGTTATCAGCGCTTTTGAAGACTCGAGCCCCCAAATCACACCTTTTTGTTCTATGAGCTTTATGAAATTCATTTGTTAAAAAGCTTGGTTCAGATTTGACCGGGATCATTGGCCTTTTCCCCTTAATATCAGTACCTTTTGGCCCAGGATTCCTGTCTCCTCCTACATCACCAGCTGATACTTACTTGTTGGGCAAAATTGCACCTACACTAATTTCCCCCATTATTTCTTTATTTCTACTGATTTCGATATGAAGTGGTAAACAAATTAAGCCAGCATATTAAATAAATGCTTACTTTTCTACAATGAGAGATAACTTCACCCTCTCCCAAAGTTATCTTATCCTGGGCCTCTGCCATTTTTACAGTGTACATTGGGAAAGCTGTATCCATATTCTGTCACGTGAAATCTGGGGAATGTGTCTGCAGTGTTCCTCTTTCTAACTCTGTCCTTTCTCTTTTCTATGAACTGAACCAAGGTGTATGTAGGATTTCGTAAGAGTATACAGCTTTAAAAAACGAGGACTTTGTGTTTATTTAAAGTATACTGTATGGTTATTTTAGAAAGCAAAAATCTCTTCTAGTCTCACTGCCAGAGATAATCAAAGATGACATTTTATATTTAAGTCTCTATATGAACAGACAAGAAGACATGTTTAAAAAAGATGTATGCTATTCGGAAGATGGGGTGGCTGACTACTTAGTTTTCAACTGGGATTCTAAGCCTGTACCAGATGTATTTAACCTAATTCCTTACTCTTGGGCGTTTGAGTTGTGTTCCAGTGTTTACAAGTAGAAAGGTATGAAGAATTTAACAATTTTCTTCCAGAAAGCCCAGTCCCTTGACCCCAGGCCTCTGAGAGTGGGGTTGGGCGTTAGACACAGTGCTGTGCCATTTCCTCCTGTTGGCGTCTTCTTTAAAACACGGACTTCACCCACACGTGCCAGTTCGACACTCCCTCACATCGAGGCGAGTCTGTCTCCCGTGTTGGGGTTTCTGTTCACTCGGCTTTTGAGCCAGAGGCGAAGTGAAGTCAAGCCAGCTTAGTCATCGTTTTCACCAGAGCAGAGCCCAGCGTCACTTCTCCGTGTTGCTTTTCATGCAGATATTCTCTCATTTCAGTCAGTGTTTACGCGAGTTGTGCCCTTGCTCCAGGAGAGTGTGCCATCTTCAGTAAGTCAGTGCGTGCCCGTCAGACAGGCGTTCCCTGAGTGTCCTTGGGTCCTTGCCCAAAGTCACCCGCTCCTGCTCGTATTCCTAAAGTTAGGTCTTTCAACGTACAGAAAAAATGAAACGTCTCCTAGGTGCTCTAGTTCCTGCCCTGAAGCCAGGCCTTTTCTTTCCACTCTCTCTGCCTCTGAGCTCGCTGCAGCTGCTCCTCTGTTCCTGCGGCCTTGTCCACAGCCCCGCGGGGGTTCTGGCGGCGAGTGGTCGGCCCACTGCATCCGTGTGGCGCCTCTTGAAGCTGCTTGGCGTTTGTGCCACACCTTTTCTTCAGAGTAAAGTTAAAAAGAGCTGATGGTGCTTTCCTGAGACTTTGCCCCCCCTCGTTACGTACACAGAATTATCAGACCTTCCAAAGTGAAAACAGAAAACTGAGTCTTCCTAATGGTGATTCTTTCATTAGTGTAGATTGTGTTTTCAGTTTAAATATAAGCTTAAAGTGTACCTTTGATTCTCTTTGTAAATAGTTTCATTTTCATGTTTCAGTGGTAAACATTGATATAAATATCTCGACATAGTTTTAATAATAGAGGCATTTCAGTCGGAACAGCTTTAATAGGAACATAACAGGGTAATTTATCACGCTATAAATAACATCCCAGGCTGCCATATTTCATCTTGTAGCGGAGCTGCACTATTAGGTTTGTGTCTGTTGGGTGGGAGCAACTATTGAAGAGAAACACATAAATGGACTTGAGAACAAAATAAAGAGAAATAAATAAAAGTATAAAGTTCTCACATATTTACAGAGTACATGTGAAACACAAAAGAATTTGATCTGAAATAGGTCTCTCCTAAAATACCAATAATAAAAATATTCAAAGTGTAGCTCTTGAGAATTTGAAATATATTTAAGAACAAGAAACAAAATATTCTTTCAATTTTTATCATAAGTTCACTCATCTATTTTAACAGTTACCCTTTTAGATAATATAAATTGGCTTTTAGTGGGTGTACAGGAGTTTGGTATGGACGGAACTTCACTGAAGCTCCTTCCCTGGTGGGACATCTCTGCCGCCCCCACAGCCCACCAAGTTAGCACTGGCGTCTGTGCGCCCTGTGCTTAGCTCTCCCTCTGGTAGCCCTTCGACCTTGGGCACACGTTCACTCTCCTGGTACCTCCGTCTCCCTGTTTGTCACGAGGGCCAGTAATTCTGCCTGTTTCTTGGGGCCCCTGCGTGGACTAGATGACTTGGCACTCAGCGTCAACGACTGCTGCCACCCCGCTAATACTGACTGTGGTACTTTTTAAGATGCTGCTCTTACCTTTCCATGAATGAAACAGCTTTTGTAAGCCAGGCACTATGCTAGTAATAATTTCACAGCAGGTGGTATTCTCCCCATTATGCAGATGGAGAAGTTGAGGGAGAGAGAGGTTCATAACTTGCTCAATAAATGTTGGCGGAATTGGATATATTTAAGAGATAGCAGTGAATTTCAGAAAACCATCTCAAGACTAAAATAAGAATTCTGTGCAACCCGCTTAGAGCCTTTATAATCAAAAGATCTAAACCATAGTGCCGGGTGGTGTCACTCTACCAGGTCCTCTGTGGAGGGAGGGGCATGCGGGGGAGCACCATGAGCTTTGCTGCTTTCAGAGACTTCTGTTAAGAGATCTGAGAGGAAAGGTGATAGTAATCATAATTGGCATTTCTATTATAGGTGGCCCATACTCAGTTCCCGTGTTTATAATGAGTGTGCAGAATTGACAGTGGGAACAGAGTGAGTGAATACCGAGAAGAACTTAGGAAATGTAGTTTGTTCAGTCGGTAAGCCAGGGGGGTCTCATGAAATCACTACTGTATGTGTGGAACGCTGCTTTCTTTTTTTTTGTTTTGCTTTCCTTCTCCCTGTATTTTATCTCTCTCTGAAAAAGAGAACTCTCTCAGCAAGGGCATGTATGATTTGATTTTCAGTGAAGTTTATTCAGGAGGCAAAGGGTTTTTTTGTTATCATTCTAGATGAATAAGTACAGTGCTGTGACTTTAGGTATCAAGAGTATTTGTAATCAGAATAGTTGTTAAAATTTTATTCATGAAGCGACTGGGAAGTAGTTCGGTGGGGGGGTAAACTATGAAATAATTAGACACCTGAAAAGCAGGAGTGGCTGCAAATTTTATTTGTCAGATAATGAATTTGTTTCTGATCATATGCCCACTTCAAAGGCTTGTACTTTTTGTTAGGATTATATAAGCAGAAGGGGACACTAGTTTTGGAAATGTCACAAGTTCACAGGTAGAAGGATACCTGCGGACTATGCAGCTAAGTGGGATTTGACCAGAGAGCGAGTTAATGTCATGGGCTGCTAGTCACGTTGGCTGAGCTGGGTGTGCGTGAGCTCACTGTGGCCAGAGCCGTGAGCAGCCCGCCCTGTGCCCTGCGGTTCTGTCCAGCCAGGAAGTCCCTGACACTGGAGTTTCTCAAGTCCTGGGGGGACTCGAATGTGGCCACTCTCTCTCTCGCCCGCGCGTGTTGAAGATGAGAGAAGTGCTGTTCGAGGGTCAGTTTGGTAAGTGGTCCCTTCTGGGCGTCACACAAGGCCCAGGAAATGCTACGACATGGATCTGTGAACAGCGCTGTGGTCTCCCTGACTCTCTAGACGTTGCTTTTTAACTTGGCCTGTGCCTAAATTTTTCCTGAGAACGGCCTAGACCGGAATTGATACAGGTTATTATTCTTGAACAGATCTGGGTCACCACTGGGATGTGCTAGCAGAGCATATCTCAGAGGGCCCAGGCGTGGTGCACGGAGTATTAAACGTAGTTCGGTAGCGATTACTGGACAAGGCTTTTATCTGCCTCGGGAGGATAGGCTGTGTGTCATGAACCCTGTCCGTGTGCCATCCCGCGAGGCGATGGGACCCCGGCGCAGGAATATGCCTCGTCCGGGTCCTGAAAGCACTTAGAAGCAGCGGCAGGCGTTCTGAAGGGACGAAGTGAGTTAGACATAACCATCCTAATTGAGAGGTGTAAATACTTCTCTCCGCCCCCCCACCCCCCCAGACTGAGTGAATTGGGGAAGGAGAATTAGGAATTTAGAAATGAAATAGTTTTTATATTTATATCAGAATAATAACTGGACAGCTAATCCTGAAGAGTTTCTGTGTCTCCTTTGGAGTCTTTGCTTTCTCACTTCAATGAAAAGATTCAAACTGAAAGGCTCCAAGGAGCGAATGTTGTGTCCAGCCGTGACACTGTCGGTGCGTCATGCCACTTCTGGGCCTGTCTTGGTCATCGACCTCGATGGCTGAGGGCGGCGTGGCTCCCAGGTGGATGCTCTTGGAAGCTGCCAGTCCCAGTTTGCCGTTTTCTCTCTGCCCGGGACTCGGTGTTGACTGTGGCCCTGCAGTGCGTTCCCAGTCCTGCGTGAAGATCGGGGTGCCCTGCCTGTCGCCGACAGCAGTCTGCTGCTTCTACCTGCGGGAGGCTGGGAGCCGGTCCAGACAGTTAAATGCGTTAGACACTTGTGGTTCTGTGACGTCGCAGTGGACTCGAGGGTGGGGCTAGAGGCAGGTAAACAGCACATTCCCAGAGGCTGGGGAAAGGCATCTCAGTCCCAGGAGTTTTGATTTTTTTTTTTTTTTTTTTTAATTTAAGGAAAGGTACAGGCAGGAATGACGGTGAGTAGGCAAACAGGAAGGATGGAAGAGAGACGAAGAGGAAGAGCTTTATCTTTTTCATTCTGTCGTTCACAGTTGTTCACTCTGGCCCGGGTGTGGAACCCTGTACTCGGGGTGTATGGATGGGACTGCTCCCATCGGTGGCTGGGGTTTTTGTTCTTTTTTGTTGGTTGTCTTATCTTTCATTATCTGTGAAGAATGAAGAGGGACTGCCGGGGAAACAAGCGGCTGTTTGATGTCTGCAGTGCGTCTGCCCCGGCGCACTGACCCCTATTACTTCTTGCCTCTGCCCAGCCCGCTGCCTAAGCAGATGGCCCTGTAACGGACCCACAGTGTTTATCAGGTTTTCCCCGCAGTCCTCTGGTCATTTATTTTCAAGCGAGGAGACTCCCCCTGAGGGTCCCTGCAATGCTGACCCGGCGGCAGCCAGAGCTGTGACAGTGTAACTCTTCCGAAAGTCTCCCAGGACCAGGCCGAGGCAGGGACTCAGCAAGCAGAACCGCGCGGGGTTGCGCAGTCCGCGGACTCAGACGGACCGGCCGGGCGGCCGCAGCAGAGGGGCGCCCGCAGCAGAGGGGCGGCCGCCCGCTCTGGCTCTGGCTCACGCGCTCTCACGCGCTGTCACTTTGACTTGCAGACGCTAACGCCGGAGACCGCGGGCAGACCACCAACGCCGCCTCGGCATCGGCCTCCAACTCCACCTGAGCGCCCGCCGCCGCCGCCGCGCAGGAGAACCACCAGTCACTTGGGCGTCACTCAGCGACGCTGGTCACGTTTGGAAAGAAAATTAAAAAGAGAAAAAAACCTGTTCATTTTAGTGTTCAATTTTTTTTATTATTGTTCTTATTTAACCTTGTAAAATATCTATAAATACAAACCAGTTTCATTGTATTCTCACTTCAAGGGAGATCCAGGGCGGGAGGGGCCGCGGGAAGGGGAAGCGGGCATAGACACAATCTCTTCCCGACAATCTTTTTTTATCAAAAGTCTGCTGTTGTGTACCTTCAAAGCAGGACTCCTGCCTCTTGCCCCTTCCACAGAAGAAGACAACTTCCTTCTATGCTGAAGTTTGTTTGAACTTGTTTCCTTTTGAAGTCAAGTGTAAGACTTCGGTATCGTGCACAGCTTGAAATTGGTCGGGAGCTTCGCAGGTGTAACTTTGAAGTGGGGACTTCAGTGTCACTAGTAAAATTAATCCACATCCTCGGGTAGCTGGAGACTTGCCTTTGGCGTGTTGGTGGCGGGTGTGGCAGAGGAGAGGGGAGGTGTGTGTTGCTCTAGCCCGGGGAGGTCATTAAAGCCTGCGCCCCGAAGGGGGAGGTCCTCAGTGGACAGGCCGGGTGGTGTGCTCCTCATCAGTGAGAGGGAGGGTGGCAGAAGGGACAGAGGGGGAAGCTGGCTGTCTAGGGGGCCTTTGCCTGACCAAAGGTTCTTTGCAAATCTTAGGACAGTTTCAGATGAACACCGAGGAGAAAGTTGCAAAGAGTGACAAGCTGCGGCTCTGGCAGCAGAGGCCATGCCGTGGTCGGCCGGCCGCGGCAGATCTCGCCACTGTGAATGAGTTCGTCCAGATTTGTTTCTAAAGTTGCTTCCCTCGAAAAGACACACTTGAGAGGAAGATCATTCAATAATGTGAACTTAACAGTCTACTGGTTTATTTTCCATGTTTCCAATTACAAATTGGACTGGCAGAAATCGCCACATTCTGCGCATAGTTCTGATTTTTAATCCAAATCTAGAGTATTTGATTTCAGCTTTTTTTAACCTCATGCTTTTTAAACGTTATTTATTGATGCATGTCAGATAGGCCATTATGATTTTAGAAGGTAGGACTATTAAAAACTATACATCAGAATGATGCAGTCAGTCACTTGTACCTGCTGACTTTATAGGAAAGCTGATTATATAAATGTGTGTATATATGTTATATATACATGGATTCAATACTGCCTTTTTCTTTCTTCTGTCCACAGTATCAAAATTGACTGGTTGAAGCATGAGAAGACGAATGTCGTCCCCACCCCAACCCCATTAGGAGTTTTTTGTTTATGTTTTGTCTCGGTGAACGGTGTAAGAATCCGTTTCTGTTTTTGAAGAAAAAGCAATATTCCTTGGAAAGCAAGGATTGAAGGATTATGTTTGCAGTGAGGAAACAGATTTTCACGAGTTTCTTTTATACTTTTTAAGGTTGACATCTCTGTGGGCCTTATATACTCTAAAATGAACCTTCGTCACCTTGGTGCTTA
Source organism: Solenodon paradoxus (assembly GCA_004363575.1). Lineage (NCBI taxonomy): Eukaryota > Metazoa > Chordata > Mammalia > Eulipotyphla > Solenodontidae > Solenodon > Solenodon paradoxus. Next base: position 86,599 of record RJWH01004669.1, read on the forward strand.
TGGGCCATTACTTGACCTATGAATCTTTAAGGCACAATCCGTTGTACTTTACGTGTAAAGATCACTCGAGTGATAGCCGCCTCTCCTTCCACCTGCTCCTTCCCCACCCTGCAAGGTTAGCTGAGAGCTAGCTGGACAGGCTGCCCCAGAAGGCCATCCCTCCCTCCCTCCCTCCCTCCCTCCGCGCTGCCCCTTAGTCACTGAGGGGTCTCGCTCCCAGGTGGCTGGGAAGTGGCCTCTCGGCAGCCCTCAGGCGGGCCCCAGCACCCTGTCCTGCTTCTTTACCAAGTGTGGGAGGTGCTCCTAGAGACCCAGTGCCCAGGAAGGCAATGCTGCCGCCCTGGCGCTGGGCCAGGGACGGGGTTCCAGCCCCGGGTTAGGTCAGAGTTCGTGGGAAAGGAGCCGCTCTCACAACACATAGAATTTTACTTTTCCTAACACGCTTCTGAGAGCTAATTATGGTTTGAAAGAAATCTGAAAGCAAAAGTATTTGGCAGCCCGGTTCCTAAATGGAATGAATGGGTGTGTATGGACCATTTTCAGAAAGAACTTAAGAAGCAGATCTGTTTGGACAGAGAAATGGACTTTGCCTTCAGACCAAACTGCCCAACCAGACGGTGCAGAAACCACTCTGGACTTGCTGTGCTTGCCGGAGTCCCTAAAAATCTGTGCGTATTTGGGAAACACCCCCCACCCCTCCCCCACAAATGGGGTTAGAGAAGAAAGACGCGGAGGCGCTGATCTCATGTTGGTGTGTGTGTGTGTGAGGGCTGAGCTGCGTGCTTTTTCTCCAGGATCATGGCGGGGTCTCAGAACTCTTTTATACAGGTGAGATCCAGGTCTCTGAAATACCTTTTTTGTAAATATAATAATAAATAAATAATAATAATAAAAAGCTCCTCACCAAATTCAAGCTTGTACATTATATTTTCTTTCAATGTTTTTAAATTTAAGTTGTATTGTTTTGTATGTAAATATGTGGACCCAGGAACTGTTACTAATGAGCAAAAAGTTACTGTTCAGGGCAGTGATTCTGTTTAATAATCAGACAAAATGTAGATGAGCTTTTTAAAGCCATATAGTTTTAACTCTGTACAGTAGGTACCGGCCTGTATTATTGTAACAATAACTCTAGCAATGTATAGTGTATCTATATGGTTTGGAGTGCCTTCGCTTCATGTGCTTTTTGGTTTTCATTTTGTTTTCCTTTTTCTTTTTTTTGGTAATTGGTTTTTCCATCCCCGTCTCCCTGCCCCATCCCTGTTCCCTTGGAAATAATAGCTCACTCACGATGCAGTGTCTGCACCTTCTTCCACAGTTCCGTCTCAGCCATGCCATTCTTGGGAGTGGAAAGAGGAAACCGTTTGTAATCTCATTTCATTTGAGTCCTGCCTTGATTTTGGTTCTGAGCCTCTGTTTCCTCCTTAGTAGCTTGACTGGTTTCATCTCATACTTCGTCCATCCGGGGACCTAGGGTAGCTCCAGGGAGCCTAGAGCTGGATGATGGCAAACGGATTGCATCTTGCTCGTCTGTTCCCCGAACCCTAAGCATGGGTCCTACCAAAAGATTTGTGAGCCTTCCATTGTCTCTCTCTGCCTCTGCCCCTCCCCACACCCCCTTACCTGTTTTCCCTCCCAAGTGAGAGAGAGTTGGTTCCCATAAATCAGACTCTCCATCAGCTGGGGTTTGACACATGGTGGTCTGTGCAGCAGCGCAGTCACTAGCGGTCACTGCGGAGAGCGGCCGGGACAAGGGGGCTCAGCCCATCTTTCCCTCCTGCCACCTCGACCCCTGTCCAATGAAATGTCATTCTAATTTTTTTTTTCTTAATCAGTTTTACTGTTTGCCCAACCTGAGGGCCTTTTTGGAAAAAAATAATGGAAATGATATTTGCTTCCAAGCGTTCACTGAAGATGTCTCGAGCAGAAGAGGAAACAAACGTCACCAAACTAAAGGTTACTCTTTTTGAAGCATGGCTGTGTTCATTCCAGCAAAGCAGGAAAATGGCACGTTCTTTCCAGCGACGTGTCATTTTTTTTAAGTCCTCTTCCTTTCTGGACACATTTTTAGTTTGTCATCTCACGAAGCTCACCCAGCCGGTCACTTTGCACCAAGGCCGAGGTTCCTGACAGGCTCTTGTAGACTCTCCCTGTGGATAGAAAGACACTGGCCTTTGATTTCTTTTTTCCCTCCCCTTTCAAAGGATTGCACTTGGGAATCTTCCAAAGGAAGTTTGACCACAGCCATCTCCCCAGGAGTTTGGGGTGTGCTTTCTTTTCCCCTTGTTTTTAAACCAAAATTCTGACTCCTGTTCACGTTGAGTGACCATCTAATCACAGAGCCGAACACTTTGGCCCCGAATAGAGAAAAATAAAGTAAGCATGCTTTACAATAAAATCTGTCTTTCTGGTGGAAACCTGAGCCACTGCAAGTGGAGGGAACTAGAAGCACAGGAGACCCAGCCTGAGGTCCACCTGGGGGCTCTGGAAGGAACCTCTTGGGTCTGAGTTGTGTTCACAAGAGTTGTGATGTTTCACTCAAAAGTTTGTTGCTCCATTTTGCACCTTTGCAATAAAAGCAAAATGACAACCAGTACATAAGGGGTTAACTTGACAAAGTAGACTTCCTTGTGTTAATTTTTTTTTAAGTTTTTTGTTTTTTTTTCTCTTCCTGTATTTGTCTCCAGGCAGATACAGCTGCGTGTATGAAAATGTGCTTGCCTGTAAAATTTGCATTTATAAATGTGTTGCCGGTGGATCACTTGGGGCTGTACACATACCAATTAGCGTGACCACTTCCATCTTCAAAACATCTAAAAATCAGAATTTATTATATATATATATATATATATATAAAGGACTGTGGGTTGTATACAAACTATTGCAAACACTTGTGCAAATCTGTCTTGATATAAAGGAAAAGCAAAATCTGTATAACATTATTACTACTTGAATGCCTCTGTGACTGATTTTTTTTCATTTGAAATATAAACTTTTTTGTGAAAAGTATGCTCAATGTTTTTTTTCCCCTTCCTCCCTCCCCTTGTAAATACATTTCGTTCTATGTGACTTGGTTTGGAAATAGTTAACTGGTACTGTTACTTGCATTAAATAAAAAGTAGGTTAGCCTGGAAATGAAATTAAAATTCACAAGCGTGTGGTCTTTATTTCAGTGCCCAGCCCTCTCCTCCCCCGACCTGTTCTGCCACTGAAATCCATAGTCCCGTCACCATCGCTGTCCCTCCGGTCGGAGAAACGTGAATCTCAAATCAAGACCCGAACCCTAGTTCGCGTTCTTTCCAACCGTCTTGGTCCATCGTGTAGCGCCAGGAGGTGCAGTTTCTGTCTTGGAAACCTTTGGATTTGGTGTAGAGGAAGCTTTTAAGACCCTGCTTTTGAGCGGAAAGAAAACATCCTTGAAAGAGAGAAATTTAGAAACTGTGTACAAGCTGTGTGGTTACTGTACTCAACGGTCTGCTGTAGCTGTGTTTTCTTTTAACCTTCATCCCACTAGTAATGTTCTCGGCGAGACGGGGGCTGCACCTCCCGGGCAGCGACATCTGTTGTCTGATCTGCGTCTGCTCGTTTCCGATACTGGATGATGTGTGTAAACCTGTTATGTCTCTTAGTGCAAAAAGATAACACCATCTTTTAGGACTGGCTCACTCTTGTCAGGCCTAATCTAAAGGCTAGATATAAAGTCATGTGACTGCTGCTTCAATAAAAACAAATTTATATTGGATAAGATCTGGTCCTCTACTTCTTTATTTGGGGGGGAACTAATCCCATCTGGAAACCACTGCCATCGTGGGAGGGGGTGGGGTGGGGCAGGATCAGAGCAAACAAGGTGTCTGGAGTGGGACGGGCTCCCCAATGGCATTGAAGTGTATTTGGGATCTTGTTTACTTCCTGCAGCTATTTGAGTTGGGATTAAACTGTTAAATATCCTGCAAGATACCCTTTTCACTCAAAATTCCGGAAGGCTGCATTTTTCAATTTTTTTTTTTTTTCAAAGGAACAGTGCAGGCAGGAATGAAGGTGAGCAGACAGGAAGAAAGGAAAAAGCAGCTCTTTATTGTTTATTCAGCTCTTCACACTGGTTGCTTCCTGCACCCCCCCACTCCCACCCCCATCCAGGACTCGAACCCACAGGGTATGTGGCCTGTGCTCCTTTGGAGGCGAATGACCCAACTGCCGCTCCACCAGGGTGCACAGCATTTTTCTCAGGTCGTTCAGAAAACACTGACTTGGGGATCGCGTTTCAGGAGAGAGATGACAGTGGATGCTATTTTCCAAGGTGTTCTAGAAGGGTCGTTAGTGAGGAAGGGGAGAGATGAGGTTGCAGGTGCCCTTCATGGAGAAGATTTTGAAAGGACACGACTGTGCCGTGGTCACCCATTTCTCAAGAGCTGCGCGCCTTCCGGCCCTCTCCCGAAAGCAAGTTTCTCTGGCCTTCCCACAAGAAGATCTGTTGATGCCAAGGCTTTAATTTGATCCTCAAAAGGCTGGACCAGTAAACATTGGCTGCTGAGTGGCTCTGACCAGCGGTGAGCCAGAGGGAGGCAGTAACATTCTAGAAGGTCTTTTTTCCTGACCTCTGGAGACCGCTTCCGTCCTCGCCCGATGAAGCCAAGACCCAGAGAAAAAGCTCTGGCGAGAGAGATGCCTAGAAACGATGCTTGGTTCTCTGTGCCCACAAGCTCAGGGAAGGGAACAGTGAGGATGTCCAAATGTCTGCCATCGGGAAACTGGAATCTCCCTCCTCGTCCTACAAACTCACGCACAAAGCTGCAGAAAGGAAGGACCCTGCGTGCGCGCCTGGGTGCATCTGACCTTGACTCTTACTGCTCTGGGACTACACTTTGTTTTTATGTACAAATCGTGTACGTTTGGGGAACTGTATTTTAAAATTCAGTACTGGAAGAGAGGAGTTTACACTGCATCCCATCTGTCTCCCCCTGCCCTCCCCTGACTCCAGCCTACATTTAACCACTTCAGCCTCGTGAAGGAATAAAATCGCAGTGGGGGAGAGGAGATGCACATGATTTGGGATACAGTCGAATGACATTTCTAGTTCGAAATGCATTTAGTTGAGACAAAACTCCCGGGGGTACATGCTATATTGTGCTTGGAGAAGGGCCCCGTCCCCCCTCAGTCTCTTTCCTGGATAAAGGAGAGGCTGGCAGCTGGAAGAGATAGCAGGGAATATGTTTGTTTGCTGTCATCTACAGTGTCGACGAAGTCTTGTGCTTGCAAAAGTGTGCCCTGCTTCCTGTCAAATGGTAAAAACTAAGGAGTGTCTGTCTCTTCCAATTTGGTTAACTTGTAGCTTCATTTTCATGCAAAATGGTAGACAGTTAAAATTAATTCAACTGCATTTTAAATAATGGTGTGATGTACTTAAAATGTGTATACAGGCCAACCACTTTAGGAGCAAACCAGGGTAAATAATGCATTTTCTTACCCCAACAGTCTTCAGATGTCTAAAGGATGATAATAAAATAAGCAGTAAAAGAAGTAGAAATGTACTCTGTCGAATGCTATATAATATTCTACTCCTACATTTCTGTTTTCCCCCAGAGAAGAAAGCACAAGGGTTCTAATCTCTCCAGAAGTGAATTGTTTACATCCCTGTGTCCCGGTGCGACACTGCACTCAGGAATGGAGCTGCTGAGCCGAGCTCTTAGGTGTGCGATGCCTTCTGCAGAAGTAAAGATGTCATTTGCAAAAACTGCAACGGTACTTTCCCTCAAAGTGACGTAAACAAAGCAGACACCTTCCTATTCTCCAGCTTTGCACACAGAGGTGCAAACAGCCCTTCTGCAGCTTGACTAATGACACTGCACTGTTCCAGGGTGCATGTCAGCCGCCGGTCACGCACATCCACACAGCATCCGTGCCTCTGCTCCCCGCGTTCTGCGGCGCCCACACCGGGAAACCACCCTGCCAAGATCACGTCGCCTTTGGATCAAGGCTATTCGTGTTTCTGCTTTGTTTGCTTCCCTGGACTATAAACCCTCAGACGTCAGATCCACGTCTGCGCCCACGTCGTATGTCGTATCCCGTAGCAGGCAAGTCGTCAGAGCTTCATAATGTGCTTGAATGGCTGCCCGCCCGCCCTGGGAGCCAGGAGCTCCTGACTAGCTCCTGACATTGCCCCAGGCCCCCGGCTTCCCGCTAGGAAACACCCACAGCCGCGAATGCTGGATGGCTGGACGCAGACCTGGACTGGAGGCTGGGCCTGGGGGCGCCCAGGAAGGAAGAGACAAGGCAGTAGAAAAATACCCAGGACGCTCATGAACTGAGCATGGGCCCAGCTCGGACGTCCCTTTCCCAGCAGACGTGAGATTGCCAGACGGCTGACCCTGTTCCAAGGGGAGGAAGCCTCGCCTCCCGGCGGGCCTGACCCATCAGCTGGGCAGCCTCCATCTGAACGTCTAGGCCGGTGTCCCCTCCCCCAGGAGCACGAGCTGGCCGTCATCATCGCTGCTGGCAGTTTCCGGGGAGGTGGGAGCAGGTGTCCGTCTGCCCGGCCCATCCAGGGGCTCCGGTTCCCGGGCGCCGCTCAGCCGTCGCTGATGCTGAACAGCTCCCGCATGAGGGGCGTGGCGAAGGGGTGGATGTCCTGTATGCGCAGCAGCCGCCGGGTGTGCTGGGCGTTGATGCTGCGGAGCTCCGTGAGCATGGCCATGATCTTGAGGAACAGGAACCTGCAGGCCGGCCAAAGGGGGGTCGGGGTGCAGCCTGCTCCACCTCCCCACCTGGGACCGCTCTACCCAAGTTTGGGGATGTACTCTTGGGTCAGCCCAGACATGAGGCCCTTCCGCGTCTCTGAAGGGCAGGAGGGCCCACCGCGGACCCCACGCCTCCTTCCCGCCTTGTCCTCTGGGCCTGACTTCCAGGGCGTGGGGACTCGGAGGGGAAACATGGACATTGCAGGTGTCAAGTGCTGAGTGAAGTGGGGATGCCGCCCTGACGCATGACCGGGGGTCAGGTCCCAGACGGGGCGTGGGCGGAGTCGGGGCTGCAGGCTGCAATCCCCTCCTAGACTAGTTTGGGATCTAGTGTCAGAGACCTCGTGCCTCAGTGTCCCCATGCTGCCCCCCGGCTCCCTACAGCGGAGGACTCAGCAAATCAAGGCCAGGCCACCCCCAAGCATCCCTGGAGGCTGAGCCCCAAAGACAGCTGGAGCAGGCCACAGAAGGATCGAGGTTTCTAGTTCACATGCGCACACCCAGGACTGGCCTAACCCCCAGGGTAGGGTGTCCCTTGGTGTCCGGTGACAGGGACTCCGAGCTCCAGCAAAGGAGTGGAGGCACTGTCTGGGCCACTCCCTGAGGCTATTTCCTCCTCAACTTGTGATCTCGACAGAATTCCTACCCCGCTTGTGCTTCTCCCGGATGCCGCTAGGTGGCGCTCAAGAGCACGGCCAGTTCTGGACCCTGGGGCTCCACCGCCAGAAGCCCCGTGACCTACAGCTGCCCCAGCCTCAGGTCCCCTGCGGGGTGGTGACTGAAGATGCTAGTGTCTGTCTACGGGTTGGCATGAGGCCGCTGTTAGAGAACCAGCATCATCATCGCCATCATCACCATCATCATCACCACCATCATCACCATCACCATCATCATCACCATCACCATCACCACCATCACCATCACCACCATCATCGCCACCATCACCACCATCACCATCACCACCATCATCGCCCCCATCACCACCATCACCATCACCACCATCACCACCACCATCATCACCATCACCATCACCACCATCACCATCACCACCATCATCACCACCATCATCACCATCACCATCACCACCATCACCATCACCACCATCATCGCCACCATCACCACCATCACCATCACCACCATCATCGCCACCATCATCACCATCACCATCACCACCATCACCATCACCACCATCATCACCACCATCATCACCATCACCACCATCACCATCACCACCATCATCACCACCATCATCACCATCAGCATCCTTATCACTGGGTTTGGCTAGCTATCGCTAGAAGAACCTCTGGGAGCCCAAGGGTCCCTGGCTGTTCCCGGCACTCACTACAGGTGTGGGGAAGGCCCTGGTCTCACATCGGGGAGCTAGTGTCCTGTCTGCTGGCCTCTGCCTGACTCAGGTTCCCCACGGTGGGCTTGGGCTCCCGTGGACTGGGCCGGAGGCCTCCAGAACCCGCTGAGGCCCTGCACTCGGGCCCCCAGGGGAGGCCCAGGCCAGGAGGGCCTGGAGCGCAGGGCTGTAGCCGCCCTCCCTGCTCACCTGTGGGCCGGCTGGGGCCGGTGGCACTCGATGTAGGCCTGCAGGGCCATGGCATAGCGCTCCTGCAGCTGGTCCACGGAGCGGCGCTGCACCACGCCGGGGCGGTCTGCGGGCGGGCGGGGCAAGCTCAGCAGGCTCCCAGCCAACCACTGCCAGCGCGGGCGACACCCAGGCAGGGAAGAGAGGAGAGCGCTGGGGGAGGGAGGGGTCACCCCTCTAATCTCCCATAAAAGCCGCCGGGGTCCCCAACCCAGCCCTGCCCAGAGAGGACTTGGAGGCCAGCGGTGGGGACCTCCGCGGGGAGGACAGGGCTTACCCGGGGCGAAGAGGGCGACGGCCTGCATCAGCACGTACTCCTCCCGATGCAGCTGCAGCTTCTTCAGCATGTAGTGGAACTTCAGCACTGGCTCCAGCAGGAGCTGCTGCAAGCCCCCTGGCGGTGGGGTTCAAGCAGGAGAGGCAGCTGCTGGAAGCTGACCCAGCATCCAGACTTCCCTCACCCAGGCCTTCGTTCTCGGCGCCCCGTCCTCTGCCCCCACGCCCAGGACCCCGGCCCCCCTCCGGGGCTGCGTGGCGCCGTCCACCCGCTCCGCGGCACCTGCGGGGTCCTCCAGGCAGTAGGACAGCCGGCCACACTCCCAGGTCCCGGTCTCTGCGTTGAACACCGTGTTGAATCGCAGCTGACACAGCTCAAAGGTGGCCCCCTTCAGCAGGGAGATCTGGTCCTCCATGGGCAGCTCCCTGGGGATGGGCAGCCAGGGGGCATGCCAGCACCGCTCCCAGATCTGGAAATCGGGGAGCGGGAGGGGTCCCGCCCTCCAGCCCAGGGCCTGGCCCAGGCCGCTCTGCACTCTGCCCTCTGTGGTTCCAGTTACCGCCTCTCCCGCGCCCGCGACCCTGTGCACGCCCTTCAGCCTCGGTTCCCACTATATGGTGAAGGTGACCGTCTCGCCTATTCCCGTGTGGCTGCGCTCATGACTGGGGTCACAGGACTCAGTGAGTGCCCGCCCACGCTGCTGTTCAACAGGGTCTCTGCCAAGCGCCACGTGTGTGTCGGCCTCTCTGCTGCTTTGGCCACAGTCTGAACCCCACGCCAGCCTGCTGTACCCCATTAAAGAAGGGGAGGCTGCGGACCCTGGAATATAGCCTGTCTGCCCCGTATGTGTGACCCGGCTCCAGCGACCAGGCCCAGCAAGGCCCAGAGAGACTCACCCAGACGTGCGAGGAGATCTCTGGGGCGCGGTGGAGCCGCCACCCCGGGAGGGGCTAGGGTCTCTCCTAGGCCTGGGGGCCCCACAGGTGTTGTCTCTGCGCCTCGGTCCGGGAGCCCAGACCCAGGCTCACAGGCCCACCCTCCTGGGCCCTCCCCTCGCACAGACTGTCAGAGCCGTGGCTGCCGCCTCCCCCTCAGGATCTCCCTTCCGTCCGGCCCCTCTTTGCTCTGGACCCGGCATCTGCTGCCTCTGCCCCTGGGGGGACCAGAGCCGCTCCCTGAATGTCCCCACGCCTGTGCTGGGTGCTTTCCGGAGGGTCCTGGCCCTGCGAGAGGAGGGTCTTTCCACACCAGCACCCCAAACTCAGGGGGCTCGCCTCGGGCGCTGTGAACCCCTTTCTGCACGCAGCCCCCAGGCCGTCCTACCTAAAGTGGGAGATGACTTTGGCGAAGTTGATGATGCCTCTGAACATGTGCGTGGACAAGTCGGCGATGTGGGGCAGCAGGGAGAAGATCTCCTTCCCGCTGCAGCCGGCGGGGGGCCTGTAGTTCCAGACGCTGCCGTCCTCGCCCTGCAGCTGCAGACAGAGCTTCAGCGAGCACAGGTCTTCCTGCACCTGGTTCCACTTGGTAGCTTCTTCCCGGGAGAGAGCGCCCGGGGGCTCCGGGACCCCGCCAGCGCTCAGCACGGGCAGCTGGGACAGGAGCAGGAGGCGGAGAGAGGAGGGGAGACGCAGGTCAGCGCCCCCTCGGCCCCAGACGCGCACCACAGCTGCTGGGGCACCTGAGGGGGGCGGCAACGTTGCAGATGTGTGCGCACACACGCACACAGCGGGAACAGTGCGAGCATGCGTGTGCCGCGTCCGCTCATGTGTGAACGCATGTATTGCATGCCTGCAGTGACCCGTGCGCGTCTGCACACGCAGCGTGCACACATGCAAACACGCTCGTGCACATGCATGAATGTGCACATGTGCGCGTGCCCACAAGCATATGCATAAGTGAACTCGTGTAGTACGCGCGTGTACATGTGCGTGGACATTCACAAGTCACCCACACGTGTGCACATGGGTGCACACGCTCACACGCACACACTCTTGCAGGCGCACTGCGCTGCGTGCTTTCGGGGCCCAGGCACGAATGGGTCCTGGCACCACCTCCAGGACAGAGAAGGTGTGTTCCTCCGCCAGGGGACAGTGAGGGGCTCCACCCGGGACTCAGGGAGTAACAGACTCCTGGGGCCAGAGGGGTTAAGCGATCCTCCAGGCCGGCAGGCCACCGGGGGCCTGTGGACAGGGAGGCGGGCCCTGGGCGCAGACCTGGTGCCAGCTCCTGGGTCGGCTCAGTGGAAGCAGTTCACGGACATCCCCCGGCCCACCCGGCCTGGCCCGTCTTGGGAAAAGCATCTCGCTTTTCTGAAACTCGTGACCCTGGCGGCTTCCTCCCTGCGGGTCAGGAGAGCCCCTGGGTCTCCCATCCCAGAGGCCTCAGCCTCTTTCGGGGCATCGAAGCCCGGGTGCTGCCCCCTCCGACTGTCAGATTCCGGAGGCCTTGGGGGTCTGAGGACCTGCGGCGGGGCCAGTGCCGGTGCCCCAAGCCCCGGGGAAAAGACGGGTTCCGTGGGTGCCAGGTTGAGCCCTCAAAGGCCTCTTACTCGGAAATTCTTGAAATGGGAGAAGGTGGCATCAAAGGTTTTCTGCTGCGCGTCCATCAGCTCGCTGATCATCGTCCGCTGCTCCTCCGTCAGCCCCTTGGCTCCGGACGGCTGGGTCCCCACGCGCTCCCTCCGCCTCCGGATCAGGGCCCGTCTCTGCGCCACCGCCGCGTCGGACATGACCACTGCGGGGACAGGGGTCGGGGAAGCCCTACAGACCGGACCCTGGAGGTCACGGGCTCCTCCGGAACTCTCGGGGGGGGCGGGCAGAGGGATGTGGGCAGCCGTGGGGTTTGTGACCGCCTTGTGGGACCCCTGTGGGGAAGGAAGAGCAGGCTCCCGATGGGCCGATCAGGAGGGCCAGCCCTGCCGCTTACTAGCCATGGCCTTGAGCGGAAACCTTGACCTCTGTGGGCTGCAGCTTCCTGCTTTGTCATGTGGGGAGAGGGCCTCCCCCGTGAGACAGGCTTGCAAAGTGCCTGGGGCAGCTCCTGGCACTGAGCAGGGGCTCAGTGAGCGGCACCTGAGAGTCCTTTCTGGTGGACTGGATGCCAGCAAGACTCCCAGTCCCCCCGAGAACTGGGCTCAGGCTTAGCGGCATTTCTACTCCAGCCGCCTCGTAGGAGCGGGAGCCGCAGGCTTCCCAGGACTTCTGGAACAAATAGGTGAGGGTCCTGGGAGGGGACAGCACAGACAGCGGGAGGCCGGCGCTCTCAGCCGGCCTGCGGGAGGGGCTCTGATGGGACTCCCTGCAGCGCTCATCCCTGAAAGGGGCTGCAGCGCGCACTGGAAGCTCCCGGTCTTGCCCATAAGATGCGTCTCAGTGACCTGGAGCACAACAGGCAAGCAAGCGTCCTGTCACCTCTCCCCGCATAAGACACCAGGTCCGGTGGCCGGGGGCAAAGCAGCTGGAAGGCTGAGGTCATATCACGCCCTGTGTCTCCCCCAACTCACCCCCCCAATTTGACTAAAAGACCAAGTAGACAAGATGAAGGGCACTGAAAGAATCACTCCACTGACGGGAACGCAGCAGACCTTGGTCAGAGACGACCCGCATCTCCCAGAGCAGGACTGAAGACACCCGCGCCCTGTCCTTTCCTCCAGGAGGGGTGCACGGTGGCACCAGCCTGCTGAACACAGGCCTCAAGCTGGTGCGCGCACAGTGCACACTCACGGTGCATGTGTCCACACGTGTTTGTGTGCAGACTCGCGGTGCACGCTCGCACACGTGTTTGTGTGCAGACTCGCGGTGCACGCTCGCACACGTGTTTGTGTGCAGACTCGCAGTGCATGTGTGCACATGTTCACACACACTCGGTGTGTGTCTGCACACATGCTCACAGGCACACATGCCTGTGCACACACATTCACACATAAACTCATGGCACATGTCCACACACACACTCACACGCCCGCTCGCACGTGCCTGCACATGCGCGTCTCCACATCCCCAGCTCCATTCCTGCGGCCCCCACCCACGCCGGCCCCACTCACTCTCCTTCTTCATGCCGCTCTCCAGGCACTTGCGCAGGCGGCAGGCCTGGCACTGCCGCCGGGTCCTCTGGGTGATCTCACAGGTGCCCTTGCGGAAGGGGCACCGCAGCCGCGCATCGCGTTTCACCGCCCTCCTGTGAGAGCAGAGCAGTGCGGCGTGGGCGCCTCTCCGGGCCCTCCCAGCAGCGACACGGCTCACACCCGCTGTGACCGGGTTCAGACGGCAGGCCAGGCAGGCTCTTCAAGCCTTGTCTTCGGGGCGCCCCGGGGCCCAGGAGCCAGTGCAGGCAGCAGAGGGGAAGCCCTTCTGGACGGTTACCGAGAAGCCCCCGCTGGGAAGACCACCCCAGAAAGGTCACCCCAGGAAGGCCACCCTCCCCGGCTGCAGTCCACACTGCAGGGAGAGGAGCTGCTGAATGCCGGCCCGTCTCCCACACCGGACAGGCCTCCCGTGGGAGCAGCGGGTTCTCCTCAGGGCGCTGGTGGAGCGGGGCTGCCAGCTAGGCTCCGTGGGGGCTGCGGGCTGCACACACGGCTGCTGGGAAGAGATGCAGACCACCCCACCACCCCCCGCACCCTCTCCCCCGCACCCTCTCCCCGCACCCTC